>LPNX010752366.1:0-25000 GCA_001517045.1 Pseudotsuga menziesii | reverse complement strand
AAAGGAAAAAAGAGGGAAGATTCAAGAAATCATCGGCATTCATTACATGAGAAAATAGTTCCCATCCCCCCTCAATAGATACCTGACGTAGAGGCTGACGAAGATAATGCAACATTAAAGGAAGTTGGTTATACGGAAGTTGACATTATTGAACCATTAGTAAACATACAATCTTGTGAAGAGTTCAATAATTATGTTACTCTCGATGCAAATGTGACTCAACAACAACCATGGTCGGTGGTTCAATATCATAATCGAATTTCTCAGCTTGTAGTGGATGTAAACATCACTCCAGCATTTCAAACGGCAAGAAATTTTGCATCAAAACGAAAGGGAACTCCTAAATGCATACAAGTGCACAAGAGCGAATTGACTTCCATGGAAGGTAAGGTGGCTAAACGCACTATCCTTCGTCATTGTTCTCAAATAATGAAACAATATTTTGATAACAAATTCGAAGCCAGTAAATGCCAATTGTTTTTAGCTTTGCTTAAATCTAGAAATATGGAAACTGTTAGAATAAATTTAGGCATAACAATAATGAAGAATATCGAATCAAGTAATCACATTGTTAAATCTCTTCATGCTGCATTCACATCGATTGGTAAAAAAACTCGTTCACGTGACTATAATGTGGCTCGTCGTGTATTCGCTAAATCAATTGTATGTAGATCCACAAGACAACGTCATTTACTTAAATGCACATCACAAATTGTGCCTTTACATCCAAAGACACTTAAAAAATATTCCGTAAGAAGAGACAACCTTGATGTACAGGGACAAATGGAAACATTATGGGGATTTAGTGGTAGGTTTCCCTATAGAGACATGAAGTTAGTCGAAGCAGTGAAGTGCCTAGTGCACATGTTTTGGCACAATAACACTAGGCCTTCTTCTAACATAAAGGATATGTTAAGACATTGTAGGGGTTCTAGAAATAATGAACCTCATGTTAAACATTATCTTGACATGACACAAACTCAACTGTTCGAGATGTTTAAAGTTTCCAATGTAGATCTAAGGCTCGGGAAAATATCTTTTGAAAAATGCAAGCCTTCATATGTTAGAATCAATACCATATGGAACACTTGTTGTTGTAGATACCACATAGTGTTTGACCTATATTACAATACATTTGCACATATACGTCGTTTTTTGCATCCTAACCATGTGCAAAAACACTCAAGTATAGTACCGCCAATGTCATCCAAATATTTCATCCATAGCATAATGTGTCTGAGGCAAGATGGGAAGACACATTACTTAAAACAATGTGTAGACGGTTCTTGCAACAATTGTGGTGAGCTATCATTATGGTCTGATTGCATCCATGAAAGTGAAGATCAAGCATTCAGGAATGCAATTGTCAAGAAGCATAACTATCTGTATGAGACATATCAGCTACATGATGGGAAAGAAAGTAGGAAGATTAAATTGGTGACTTCATAGGTAAATTGTTGAATATTGACATATTAATATTCATGTACACATTTTTTTATGTGGTTTTATAACATTGTTGAGTTTTTTACACTAAGTGCAAGTATGTGATTTTATTTCATAGTTTCGTGGAAAGATCCAATAGTACATTCAACATGTCAATATGGAACGGTGGTAAGATGAGCAATTCAGAATATGCCAGGACACCTTCCCTCTTGGAACAATACTATCAGTAGTTGACTTTGTGGAAAATTACACCCTAAAACCACAAAATTAAATACAAAGTCAATAATATCACTCAAAGCAGGTGAGCATAATGGTGCATATCACGTATCGACATGGGCCAGATAGCAATGAATAGATACATGTGATACTAAAAAAAATTCACTTCTACATAAGTGACGACCGGACCCATGACATCCATTACGTGCAACATTGCTTTAAATTATTCTATGATAATATGATAGCTATGGATAGACCATTTTATCATCATTTCATTTGGTTAGATGGTTGTGTTGGATAGTTCAAGAATGTATGTGTATTTGAATGGTTGTGTTTGTTGCACATAAAATAAAAGGTGCCACATGTATGGAACTACTTTGAAACTAGTCATGGAATAAGAGAGCACGATGGTGCTGGTGCATGCATTAAAACTTCCCTTCGAAGGGAAGAGATGAAGTTTACAGGTGCTCGCCTTTGAGACGCTACATCTATAGTGAAATGGTGTGCATTTGTCATGGGAGAAATAGCAACAAGGAAACACCTAGTGTGAAGAATATTCTGGGAGGTGAAAAATGTGGACCGATCCCAAACACATTGGGTGAACGTAGTCCATGGAAATCGACAGTTTCATTCAATTAGAAGCTCAGACAACACAAATTTGGACAAGATTGAAGGCTTGCTTTTGCAATTCCTATAGCATCGATGAATGGGATGATTGTGAGTATACAGATACCATTGATACATGGGATTGAGTGACACTTGGTGGCAATTTCAACGGGGTTAATGAAATAGAATATTTAGAAGATGATCAGACACATATTTCTACAGACTATGATCACATATCAGATCTCATACAAGTAGGTACATGAGTAGTACCTAAATTAGAAAATGCATTGATGTATTGTTTACTCGCCCTATGTAGAATTGAATTTATGTGGAAATTAGAAATGCAAGACCTTATTTAAAAAATGCATTGTTAACTTGATTTATTTCCTTTCACAGGTCATATATATGCAGTGGTTTCCCCAAAAAATAATGAATGGGGTTATAACTATTGGTTGGCACGTTTCGTAGAGGGGAAACAAACCATTCTCAAACCTATTACAAATGATGAAAATATTGAATTCCCAATTGGCTTGATGGTTATAAAAGGGGAATACTTGACACTTGCAGCACAAAAAAAAGGAAGGGTGGGTACATATATTAGGATTATAGACCTGGAGCTATTGTATACCACTTCACCAACCTAGTAGTTGGTATAAAAATCAAGCTGCACACACTTGGTCACAAAAATAGGTCACATGTACAATACTTGCTACCCCATATTGAGCACAAAAGATTGATGGACACCATCGGCACCAAAGATGATCTATATGGCCTACTCATATGAGTGCATTGTCAAGTGTGTTATTTAACCTTTAAAGTGAATGCTAAAGCACAGTTTCAATTATTTATCCTTAGTTTATTCCCAATGTAATAAACCTGTGATTGACCGATACCATTCATAGACATAATAGTATTCAGAGGATACTGGACACTATAAACACGATCATACAACCTTGAGTGAGTTATCTATAAATCATGTTTGCACATTTTCATTGGGTTCTCTTTTTTTTCTTATGATGTTACTAATGTCTATCCTTTCGTGTTCCTAGGATACAAACACCATCTATGGCACATTGGAGGATCCAAGAACTATGTCTTCAGACACCAACAAATAGAATTCAGAAAATAACATGCTCTCGAATTGTTGAAATTTACATTTTTTGATGTTTTTAGTTTAATATACATTTAATTACATTGCCATGTACAAATTTGAAACCAACTAGTGCTTCATGAACACCAATTTGCATGCTATCACTAGGGTTTACAAATAATGAGATCGAACTAGGGTTTAGTGATTACAAGTTAATAGATGGAACTAGAAACACATGGACATGTACTAATTGGAAACTAGCTAGGGTTTCAAGAACACCAATTTGCATGCTATCACTAGGGTTGACAAGTTATGAGATGGAACTAGGATTTAGTGAGCAATTTACAAGTTATGAGATGGAACTAGAAACACATGGACATGTACAAATTGGGAACCAACTAGGGTTTCATGAACACCAATTTGCATGCTATCACTAGGGTTGACAAGCTATCACATGGAGCTATGGTTTAGTGAGCTCTTTACAGGTTATGAGATGGAACTAGAAAAAAATGGACATGTACAAATTGAAAACCAACTAGGGCTTTATGAACACCAATTTGCATGCTATCACTAGGTTTGACAAGTTATGAGATGGGACTAGAAACATATGGACATGTACAAATTGGAAACCAACTAGGGTTTCATGAACACCAATTTGCATGCTATAGCCATAATACGGAATAGTGGATCAAACTGTACATCTGTGTGTATAAAAACAAATAGTTACATCTATGTATCCCCCCTTTCACTGCCACTGCCAATGTCTTTGGAGAAGTGTAGATTTCTTTACCGACTTCTCACTCGTGATCCCTATTGCTGAATAAGAGGGATAGGTCGCATCAATGGAGACTGTAGAAAAACCAAATTTTGTAAGTTAGTTTACCAACCTATAAAAATTCTTTGTACACTTGTTCAAATTCCAAACCAATATAACATTTTTACTTACTGTACATGATTAAGTAATGGTGGGTCGTGGTACCTCACTAGCAGGGACCCTAATTGGGTGCTCTTTAAGCACCACTTGCTCACTATCAAGCTGCATAAAAAAAAAAATATGCCAATGTCAACAAATATACATGTACATTTGGGGGGAAGAGGTGGGTCACTGATTTGGGTCTCTTCAAGCACCAAATCAGAGAAAGCGATACACAAACATACAAAGAAAGCGATACATAAATGTACCTACTGGCTCGTTAGAGGCGAGTTATCGATTTGGTGCTCTTCAAGCATCGGTGCCTCACTAGAAGCCTGCATAAAGTAACATATATGTCAATTTTAGATAATAAAAAGAGTCATAGACATATATACTACATCGATGGAAAATTATGTTTCCAAAGAAAGCGAAACATACATGTACCTGGAGAGGGGGAAGAGGTGGGTCGACAACAACCTCGCTTTGGTGCTCTTTAAGAACCACTATCTCAATAGATTCCTGCATAAAGTAACATATGTCAAAGTGATACATAAACGTATAAAAAGGTACAAAGAGAAAGCACCAAATCAGAGAAAGCCATACATAAATATACAAAGAAAGAAATAAATAAACTTACCTGTTGGCTCGTCAAAGGTGGGTCGACAACAACCTCGCTTTGGTGCGTTTCATGCACCACTGTCTCAATAGATTCCTGCATAAAGTAACATATGTCAATGTCAGATAATATAAAGAAAAAGAGACATATCAATGGGGGAAACAAGGAAAAAGATACTTGCATGTACAAAAAGAAATATAAGCAAGAGTTGCAATGTATAGATATATGTGGGGGACGCGAGGAGGTGTGTAACCATTGGATAGATTAACTAGCAAAGAGAGAAAAGGACTTCTACTTTCATTAGAGAAGAAGCTCACTTTTTGGACATATTCATCAAACTCACGTTCCTACATACAAAAGGATAAAGATACAATTAGACAATTTCAAAAAATTAAAAAAGTACACGTTGAATAATTAAAATCACAATTAAAAGAAATCGATACATAAACATACCTCCTGGATCATCATAGGTGGGTCATCAATCTGGTGCTCTTCAAGTACCGGTGCCTCACTAGAAGCCTGCATAAAATAACATATGTCAAATTCAGATAATAAAAAGAATCATAGACATATATATTACATGGACGAAAAATGATGTTTTCAAAGAAAGTGAAACATACATGTACCTAGCGGGGGGGAAGAGGTGGGTCAGAAACAACCTCGCTTTGGTGCTTTTCAAGCACTAATGGCTCAATGGATGCTTGCATAATGTAACATATGTCAATGTCAGATAATACAAAGAAAATGAGACATATACATGATGGATGAAAAATGATTTTTCCAAAGAAAGAGAAACATAATTAAAAGCGTATTTAAAATAATAGTTGCGTCTGGGAATCTACCTCTACATGAGAGTGACTAGGATGGGATTCAATGTACCCATCCTAATCACCTTGCATAAAACATATTGTATCAAAATTAGGATATATTGAATGTTACAATCTCTACTATAAATATGTAAATAATGTTGACAAATTAACAAGTATAGTTCTTACTGCTAATGGTGAAGAGCCAAACCCATATGCAATATTGACAGCAACATCAATGTTCTCAACATTAATCAGTGGACTATGCGACTCTAGTGTGCCATGGGACACCAGTTGTATATTTGTTCACAAAATTTGTTAGATAATTAAATAGAAATAAATTGCGAAACAATTGAAAATTGTGATATGAAACAAAATATAATATGAAAATAATGAGTTTTACTTACAAATTGAAGTAATCCATCGTCCCAAAAGTATGAAGTAGGGCCATAGCATATGCCTCCACACGATGTGCAAGGGTGTGGAGTAACACGATGTTGTGAATGCTCTACGTCTTCTGTGAAATCTGTATATGGATCCTTACTATGCGATGAGTCGGCCTTAGAAGTGCTAACCACTTGGCCTACATTGCCTTGGACATCAGTCCCATGTTGAAGCAATGTATTTGCAAAGTCAAATAAGGCCTCATGTGTATCCTCAATCATAGGAACCATAGGATGATATAGCCAAGGGGTTTTTTGTGTGCATGGAGGGCATGGAACATGGTTAGGATCCATCTTAGCCCCTTCCCTATCTTGGGGCATCCCATGACCAACAGCTTGGAATCCCAAGATATCAAAATAGTTAACATGTTTTCCTAGGATGAATTCTGCATACAACTTTCTAAGGAAATAAAATGATATGTCCCTATTGTTATAGATGATTTTACCACACCAGGTGAATCACAATTGTATGGCCTTCCCCTGTCCCTCTGTAGACTCCTTAGATCCCTTGGACCATTTTTTGTCCTTTGATGTTTGCTTGACCATCCCTAAAAACATGTGAAAAATGATACACGCAACTTTTAAACCCTTAATCATGTATATACATGGGGTTGACCCCTAAAACTGTGTACATCGGGATGTGTGCATAATCCAAATAATCTTGGAGTTTTCCTTGACATGGATCTAACTCACTTGACTCCTAACCTTCCCTATGCCTTGAGATCGCTCAGATTCGACCTTTCATTACCCCTTTGAAAAGATATATAAGGAACTCTTTGGTACATTGAAGGCATATGAGAGAATTGAGAGCAAATAAACTATAGTCCATTGTTGCCGAAACTTGTGCTTGAGTCTACATCCCTTTGTCTCTTAGAGCACTTTTGTGTTCTTCCCAAGCTTGCCTTTTGCTTGTGAGCTTGCTATCGAGAGATGGAGGATTGAGGTGGTGGAGGCCCAAGTGGGGGATTCAGTTTCTCTGATTCGCAGATGTGTCGATAGAGGTTGTATCCATTGTAATCTCTGATTTTATATTAATAGAAATATATTTTCCTATCCAATAATGTATGTTTGAATGAATATTTTATCCATGGATGTTTTCAAATGTTTATTCATTGTTGATTATATATGCTAGAATATATCTAACACCAATATATATAGTATGCTTGTATTGTTTACTTGTTGTTGAGGAAGTAATCTATGAATTCAAGCTGAAGTTGGAAAGCTCAACGGGGATCTACTTCAACCGTCCGGAATAAGGTATGAGGTTTGATCCTTTAGTGTTATATATTTAATTTCTATTGCATATTGGAAATGATTGATTTCTGGAGCAAGCTGTCTGTTGTGGTACCCCAAGCCATAGGAATTTCTCTTTGTAATAGAATTGGTGACTCCGCTGGGGAGTTCCTAATAGTTGTCCTTTGGGGGTTTTCTATTGGCATTCAATGACTTTGAATTGCTCTTTCTCTCTTATTTCTGTGTCGGGTCTGGGAGCATGTTTTCCTGGTAGTGTCTGATTGGTGTGAATTTTGTCTCATCTTATCTGTTTGCCTTTATTTTTATGTACCTTTCTTCATGCACGTGAGTTTTGAACTCACAGTCGCGTATATACGCGGGTTTCTCTACCATTTTCACATGTACACGTGGGTTTACTGCGAACAGTCGCATATTCCTTTAGTTTTTTCTTTTAGAGGAAGTTGAATGGTGCTAGGTGAATTCTGATGATTGTTGAGTCTCCTTTGATACTACCAGAGTCTGTATACACCTATGTTTCTGACCAAAGACATTTTGTTTAGCGTTAATTTATTTTTTAAGAATGTTCTTGTCATTGCATTTTCAATTTTTTGTTTTGGGATTAGTGCATTAGACTTCTTTTACCTTACTGTCTTGCTTGTTTGTTGTTTTAGTGTGCTTGCAGATTCTGGGGGTTGTAGAATCATTCTTTTGCTTTTGATATCTCATTTTATTTCAAAAAATCCAAAAAAAATTGCTTATCATGCTGCATTGCATTTTCCATTTTGCATAGTACTTGCACTAGATTTGCTTTGGAGTATTAGTTAGGATTTCATATAGGAAAGCTTGCATTTATCATTTGAAGAAAATTGTGTATTTCATGTAGTAGCATACCCCATTTTCATGCACACAATGCATTTGCATTGATTGTTAGGTGTGCATTTTACTTCATGTTGTGTCATAACACCATTAGTTGCATGGCCATATCTCTCTTTTGAGTAATAAAGCCAATTAAAATGAACTACACTATTTTATTTGACAGGGTTCACCAACAAGATTAGGTTTTAGGGTCTTGGAATATTTCATTGTGAGTAAATTCTCCAAGACCACTAAACAAAAATATGTATGTGTCTATCCAGGTGAGTGTGTGAAATCCTTGGTATAACCAGTGTTTCTCGGGATCCTCCTCTCAAAAGGGAGTTAAGCACGAGGCAGTGTGAGCAGTTATTGATTGGGATGACCCGTAGTCATAACTGAGTAGCACTGGAGATATTTCCAGGATTGTATTTGTATCTAGGGGCTCTTTCGAGTGTTTTGGGCTTTGCTACCCTTCCCATACGGTCAATCCCTCTTACGACTGTCCGCCTGAGCATTGATTATATTGAGGTGACCTTAGTGGCCTTACCTAGGATATCGAGGGGGTACTTTGTAGGGGTTATTCTATGGGTGTCCTGGCCAGGTTGGGGTCAGATAGCATAGTCGCTTTACGTGTTGAAGTTGAGAGCCACAATAATTAGTTACGTACCTCCGCTTGTTGTGTATGGGAGTCTCAAGCCTCTCCTAGGTGAGACATACCTGCTTCATTTGGGAGCTCACTTATCCTACCCTTAATTGCTTGTATTTGGCTTTATATTTTATTGGTGATTGCTTTGTACACGATAGCTTGCCTAGAGTTTGCATAGATAGAGATTCTTTTGTATTTTTTGAGTCATTGTGGATTTGGGTGTGGCTCCTCGCCATTCTTGTCGTTTAGTAGGACTTCCACCTTCTACATATCCTCCTCCTTTCGGAGTGAGAAATAGACGGTCCAGGAAGGCTACTTCGCACATTGATTCACACACCATGGGAGACCATATAGAAGGTATTCCTGAACCATATTCTTCCATTCATGTGGAAGATGGGGAGTTTACTCCTAACTATGATCCTTCACCCGACTTGACTAAGTTAGGTCCTGTGATTTCTGAGATATGAACCTTCCATGATAGACCTACTTACTCTAGGGTTGTTTCCCCATTGACGCATCGCCGGTATGGAATGCCGGAGGATGATGAGACTCATTTTAAACTTGCGAGCACTAGTTATGGTAGTTATGGTATGTCTGGTTTTTCCACACATGATTTGGCATTTCATGTCGAATCTGAGTTTGAGCCTAACACTATGCCTAGGGGCACTCTCATTCCTTACCATGCGGAGAGTTTTGGGAGCGCTAGTCACATTACACCTTCCATCCCGGTGGTGGAAGCTACATCACATATTCCTCCTAGGTCTACAATTAGTGATCATATTAGGATACCAGATCCAAGATGAGTGACTATAGAGAATAGTATGTACATAATTACATAGATCCCTTCATCCTTTGTCCCTAGTTCTTTGAATGTTCGCCCTCCACCTCATTCACGTGGTCCTTCAGGCTAGAATGTTGCTACGAGTTATGTCCATACTGCGGTTACTAGACTGATTGTGTCTCAGCTTCAGGCACCACCCGTTGTTTCGGGTGGTCATGTTCATACTTCTAGAGGTCACATTCCTACTTCTGGAATGTATATTCCTACTTCTGGAGCATATGTTCCTACTTAGGAAGTGTCTCATGGGACATCTCATGCAATGAATTATGGACCTTATTATGGGACGCAGTATGGACAGGGTTCTTCACCTTATGGGGGCAGGTATCAACAACCTACTTACTCTCCAAATTACGGCTTTGTAGCTCCGAATAGTCAAGGTACACCAAACTATGGTGCTTCCATGCCACCCTATACGGATCAAACAGGAGGAGGGCACTATGGCCAAGGCCATGGTGGTAATCAGACCTATGTGAATCAAAACTATTAAGGAGTGGTCCATCGACCTCATCATCCTAGGCTACCTTTCCTCACAATGCTGAATCTTCTTGACTTGTCAAGATTGACGAACAATCTTGTAGCTCATGATTCGTCTTGGCCGGTTGTCCCTACTAAGCTTCCCTTGGACATACCCAAATTTGAGCTCAAACCGGGAGAGGATCCGAGTGAACATGTAACTACCTTTCACCTATGGTTCTCTTCAAATTCCTTACACGAAGACTCAATCCGTTTAAGGATGTTTCAATGCACCCTTACAGGGCCTGCCACGAAATGGTATATAGAGCTACCGAGGGGGGCATTCGCTTTGTGCGATGACCTAGCAATGAATTTTCTTAACCACTTTCAGCTACCAGTGCGTTATGATGTTGGTACTGAATTCTTGTCGACATTTCGGCAGGATAAAGCCACACATATCTCGGATCATATCCAAGAGTGGCATAGACGAAAGAGGTTAATTAAATCCTTTATACCATCAAAATTCCTCCTCAAATGGTTCCTTAAGTCGTTATTGTTGTATATAGCAAAGGATGTTTCTAAATACGGAGTGCAAAATGAGGAACAAGCCATTTTTAGGGCACAAAAACTGGATTTGATTCATGCTCAGTCCGGTTTGTTATATGAGATCATTCCCAATGCTTCGTGTTCTAGTTTTAACCCCAAAGTTAAACCTGGAACACATGCCAATGGCATTGTGGGTTTTGCTAGTGCTAAACCTGTGGATTCGGTTGCAAAATAGGTTGGTCAATTTTCAATCAACCAATCTACGTCGGGACAAGCCATGGCTTCATCTCAACCCGCCCAAATAGTGAGTGTGCTCTCAGTACAATTGTCGGACCAGAAGGGTAACCAACAGCCCGGACGAAATAAAAAGAAGGGTAAGAATAATCGTAAGGGTGGGAATAGGAATGAGAATGCTAATAATGATAAGAACACCCGTAATGCTAGGGGTACAAGCAAGCTAAATGTAAGGTTAAATTCCCTTGCAAGTTGTGTAAGGATGATCACCTCACTTAATTGTGCCCTCGTATCGATGAAGCCTCAAGATTCTTGGAATGGGGCCTAGCAGTGCTAACTAACCCTTTACCTCACAATCAAAATATGAAATCGAGGACCCATGATCAATCTGGTGGTGATCAATATCCATCGGAGGGTAGTGGTCGTGGTTGCATTAACATGGTACATGCTATGAAAGTTGTGACCCATGCGAAGGACTATGGTTCATCACATCCCAGCCCAGGAAAGGAACTTGATCCACCAGGGTCTCCTTTGCGTATTGAGAAACCTGTGGATAAAGCTGAAGCTGAACCTCACATTCCTAAGGGAGTCCTTAAGCATTCGGGGAATAATCCTAATTCCCGAGCTTCCCAAAACTATTCTATTGTCGAGGATTTGGGCCACACTCCTTATGCGATGTCTGCATTGGAAGTGCTTCAGAGTTTTCCTTCGTAAAGGAAGGCTTTGCTTTCTGCCCTTAGTGTGAATGATGATTATTCTTCCTCCATGATTAAATTTGAAACCGTAGGACTTCAGCCTCACTTGCCTTACTATGTGTCTCTTTTGATTCACGTAGACTGTCTTAACATGACCATCAAGTGCACTGTGATTGACGAAGGCATTGCCACTTCTGTGATGTATTTATCGTGTTGGAAGGGTTTAGGTTCCCCTGAGTTGTCTAAATTAGTGACCATGTTAATTGCGTTCGATGGGAGATCATTTAGGTTTCCTGGGATCCTTCCTTCCCTTAAGGTCCGTTTGAGAGGGAAGATCGTTGCGATAGAGGTTGAGGTGGTTGATGCACCACTTGACTACAATCTCTTGCTAGGTAGGAATTGGATGTATAGTATGCAAGCCGTAGATTCTTCCCTATTTCGCGTTGTATGCTTTCCATTTAATGGGAATATTGTCACGATTGATCAAACATCATTGAAGAATCCATCGGTTACCACATATTCAGGAGCTTCGATCCCGATCGTTGAACACTCTTAGCCGACAACTAGGAGTGTGGGTGTAGGCATGTATCCATCCCTCATGGAAATTTTTATTTGTCTTGCATCGATCCTTATGATAGGGTCTAGTTCCGATGAGGCTTTGACATCTGTGAGATCGGTGTCTTTTTGCATTCGTCATATGGAAGATCCTTGGATTCTTCCTACACTGAGTACTCCGAGTGAGCCCATCGTGACGGACATGTTGTTGCCTACAACTATGGTAGCTTATCAAGCTAATCTAGAGTGTGTTGCAGATCCTAGTCCTTTCTCTTCGCGGATGGAGGAGGAGGACCCTTATGTGCTGCCAACATGGGCAGTGCAGTCTTCTCACGTGCACGACTGCCTTGATAGTGTTTTCCCTTTAGATGAAATGATTATTGAGGCCATGTCAGGAGTTGAGCCACCATGGGAGGAACTCCATCATAGATCTTACTTTCTTCCTGAGTTTGACCGCTTAGAGCGTGAGGACTTTAGGGTGGTTCTTAGTGAGAGAGTTGGTATTCCTATGGTTCCATTAAGCTCTCCTAGTCCGATAAATGATGGAAACATGGCAAACATATATTCAATGATTCCTATCAATATCTCTCGTGTACTTGGCAGGATAGAAAATGTCTATATTGGGGAAGAATGTTCCCATGCTGAGATTCAAGAATACACCAAGATGTTTAAAGAATTTTGTGATATCTTTGCTTGGCCTTACGATGAAATGCCAGGTATCGACCCTCGTATTGTTGAACATGAGATTAAGACTTATCCCAACACCAAGCCTGTTTGACATCACTTGTGTGCGGTGAATCCTAGGACAGCACCTGCAATTAAGGCAGAGATAGAGAAACTATTGAAAGCCGGTTTTATCTATCCCATTCCCTTGAAAAAGTGGGTTTCAAACCCCATTTCGGTGGATAAGAATCAGGGAGCGATCCACATATGTACTGATTTTCGTGATTTGAATCATGCCTGTCATAAGGACAATTTCCCCACCCCATTTATTGATCATATTTTGGATGAGTGTGTGGGTAGCGAGGTTTTTTCCTTTATGGATGGATTTTTTGGATACAATCAAATACAAATTAAACCTACAGACCAACATAAGACTGCATTTATTTATCCTTGGGAAACTTTTGCATATCGAACACTGGAGCTACTTTTCAGCGGGCAATGACCTGGATCTTCCATTATCTCAAGTCGATCATCAAGGTATTTTTGGATGACCTTGATTCTCATTCTCATATGAGAATGCATCACTCCTATCACTTGAGATTGGTATTCAAAAGATGCCGCCATTATTTGGTTAGGTTAAATCCTCACAAGCACATATTTTGTGTGAAGTGAGGTCGCTTGTTAGGATTCATCATTTCTAAAGAGGGTATAAGAGTCAACCCTTTGAGCATTGAGGCAATACTTTGATTGTCTCCCACAAAAAATATTCGTCATCTTCAATGTTTGCAAGGCATGGAAAAATTCTTACAGAGATTTGTTGTCAATTTTTCCAAATTGACTAGAGGCTTCATGCGTCTTTTGAAGAAGAACACCACCTTTTGTTGGGATGAGCGAGCCTAGGATTCCTTTGATGCACTCAAGCAAGCCCTAACATCATCCCCAGTGATTAGTCCCCCAGACTATAGTTGTAATTTTCTACTTTATGTGGCTGTGTCCAT
Source organism: Pseudotsuga menziesii (assembly GCA_001517045.1). Lineage (NCBI taxonomy): Eukaryota > Viridiplantae > Streptophyta > Pinopsida > Pinales > Pinaceae > Pseudotsuga > Pseudotsuga menziesii. The sequence continues at coordinate 11,148 of LPNX010752366.1, read as the reverse complement.
GGAGACGATTGGTATGGTTTTGGTTCAAGAGGATGAGAAGCTCCAAGAGCATGTCATATAATATCTGAGCCAGAACCTTATTGACGTAGAGATTCGTTATTCTCATGTTGAGAAGCTTGCTTTAGCTACTGTACATGCGGTTCAATGGTTGAGACATTATATTCTCCTTCGCCAAACCTTAGTTGTAGCCCATGTCAATCCATTTCAATTCATCCTCACTCGAAGGATGACTGGGGAAAATATAATAAATGGATTGTCATCCTGCAAGAATTTGATCTTGAATTTGTTTTGGCAAAATCAAAGAAATCATTAATTTTTGTAGAGCTTATATCGGATTTTCCAAGCGAGGCTGATGAGTTAGTTTGTGAAGATACGTTTGTTGATGAACACATCTTCTTAATCTCAACTTTATACCCATGGTATGGGGATATCATTATATATTTACAAACATTGAAGGTCCCTACTCACCTCTCACGGGATGAACGATGACGATTACGTCACGTGTCTAAGAATTACCTCATAGTGAAGAACACTTTGTACCGCCGTGGGGTAGATTCCATTTTACGATGTTGTTTAACTCATGAAGAGGCTAAGGTAGTGCTGAATGATTACCACAAAGGGGCATGTGGTGGTCATTTATCTGGGCTTTCTATAGCCCAAAAATCTTAAGAGAAGGTTATTTCTAGCCGTCGATCTTTAAGGATTGTGTAGATGTAGTCAAGAGGTGCCACCCTTGCCAGGTGTTTGCATGTAATGTGTGCTCAAAACCTGCCCTGTTACATTCCATCATCACCATCAGTCCCTTCACTAAGTGGGGGCTTGATTTTATGGATTACAACCCAGCTTCAGCTGGGGGGCATCATCATATCATAGTGGCTGTTGATTACTTCATGAAATGGGATGAGGCTATGCCTACAGTTAAATCCAATGGTGGGATAGCCGTGCACTTCGTATTCAACCAGATTATTACTTAGTTTGGGATTCTGAAAGAGCTTGTCACTGACCATGGCTCGCACTTTCAGAATCATATGATGGAAGAGTTGGCATCAAAGTTAGGGTACAAACAAGAGAATTCCTCCTCTTACTACCCTCAAGCGAATGGACAGGTAGAAGCAGTGAATAAATCACTGAAATCCATTCTCCAATGAACCATCGCACAGAGCAAGAATAATTGGCACATCATGTTATATCCTGCTTTGTGGGCATATAGAACTGTTGTTAAGACTTCCACAGGTTTTCCTCCATATCAACTTGTACATGGAGTGGAGTCGATATTTCTGGTTGAATGCGATATTCCTTTTTTGAAGTTAGCTATAGAACTCTTACCAAACACTTCATCATTGGAGGAGCATTTGGTCCACCTTGAGCAACTTGATGAGCAGCGTCGAGATGTCTTGGTAGCTCTAGAAGTAAATAAACGTCGCGTAAAGGTCCAGTGTGATAAGTCTGTCTATCCAAGGAGGTTTAGTGAGGGAGACTTGGTCCTTTTGTGGGATCAACCGAAAGAACCCTTGGAGGAAAGAAAGTTTAACCCAATGTGGCATGGTCCTTACGTCGTCAAACGTGTGTTAGAGAAGGGCGCTTATGAGTTAGTGGATTATGAGGGAACAACATTGGTAGAGCCTAGAAATGGGCTCTATCTTAAGAAGTACTATGTATGATTTTCATCCAAGGCTGGTTATTGTATATTATTGTACAGTTTTGCATAGTTAGGTCTTTTTCTTATAGTGATCAGGTTTGTGATTAGTTTTCGTTTCTTTTGGTAGATGTCAATGGAATATTCCACCTACATAAGATTCGCAGATGGTGCCAGTCGTCACACTCAACACTCGGCCTCTGCTGCTTGGGTGATTTATACTCCTATAGGTCAAGTACTATCTTCAGGAGGCGTATGTGTATGGCCATCTTCAAACAATGTTGTTGAATATAGTGCCATTATTGAGCTTCGAGGGGATGCCATTTCACATGGCGTTCTCTCTCTTGAGGTACGTCTTGATTTGGAGTTAGTAGTGTCACAGCTTAATGGTTTGTACCATGTTAGAGATCCAACGTTATTAAGAAGATTCTTACGTGTGAGATTATTAGAACGACAATTTGACAATATAACATACATACATATTTCAAGAATTAATAATCAAGTTGTTGAATCATATGTTAACTACGTGTTAGATTGGCATTTTTTCATACACAATAAATTCATCACAAACACAAATTTTTACACATGTAAATAAATAAACTGATCACCATGAATTTTTTTATATAACGTTCAAAATGTGGTAATACATAGTGTCATGATACAAAAATGGGGCTCTCGAGCCACCAAAATATAATACACGGTAATACAAAATGTATAACTCCCAGGTATCTAAGCTTGTGGAGGAGGAGGGGGGTTGTGATCATGGAAGGTCACTATGGCTCTAGCTAGCCATCGAAATAATCACACACATGCTAATGGTACACCCACCACCTGGTGCTACATAGCCTCAGGAAAGTTCTTGACTTGCACCATGGGAACCCTGTGTGTCAGCCTCACAAAGTTGGTATGAATGCTCTGGAGTATCTGCTCCGCATCCACACCCATGATATCATCTCCTCTTCCCCTCTGTCTGTGACGAGGGAAGCCTTTAGGTCGCCATGGTCCCACATCTGCATGCAAATGGTAGATGTCACTATGTATTGTCACCCGAAAAATATGTCTTTTGATCCCATATAATCAGAAAACACAAAAAAATTAAATAACTCAAAAATTTAAAGAGAGGGTTGAGATTCATTACCTATGTCACTATATGTCGATCCTAGTGGTAGCGGCATGTCTGGGTCCCCCGGAAATCAATCCCCACATAGGGGTAGTCATCGATGGCAACTATCTGTCATCGCCACCACAGAAAGAGCTTAGTTGGATATGTGTTGGACAAGCTACCTCCCCCTAGTCTGTGCATCGCATCTACCCAACGTCGTTGGGACGGATCTCGAACCCCGTGAAGAGGAACGTCAACTCTGGGGATCAATCTTGGAACACGCTCGAAGAAAAACGTGCTCAGTATGCTGCTGAACCTGAAGTTCCGTACTCTGCCCATATTACACTCACTGAGCTGATGTTCCATGTTGTTCAGTAGTGTAGTTCTCTAGTCATAGACCGTGGGTCTCATGCACTCCACTGCATAGAACATCAGAGGCCGCAAGGCCTAGTGGAGTGAAGCCAAGCCTACTATCCTACCTAATGTTAGTAGGATGGCCTTTAGGCCCAACACCTATATGGAGTTGGTAGGGATCTGACTCCCCACCTTCTCTGTGTCTAGATAGTAGTACACCACAATATACTCATCGATAATCAGGCCACCTCTGGACCCACCACGAAAAAGAAGGTTCACTATTTCCCCCCATCAGGAAAGTCCAGTAATGAAGTATATGTCCTCCACCTCTATGGTGAGGGACATCCCATCTATCTGGAAGGAATCAGAGTCTGGATCGCAGTAATCCACTAGCATCTTCAATAGTCTTAGTTTTTCCCGCAAGCCACCAAGACACCAAAACTTGTAGCTTCCACATGCACGTAGTGCTTGTTGAGACATTAGATCGGCCCTTATTGCCTCCTCTACATTACCATGTTCACGCTCTCTCCATTCTAGGACCATCTTGCACAAAAAATTACAAGTTTTCCCATTAGAATACTTAAAAAATCTTGTGCGCGGCTGCATATGCGACTGTTTGCCAAACAACCACGTATGTACGTGACTGTGAGGGCATTTTCCACGTATATCCATCCCTATATGCGGAAAAACTCTTGATTTCCGTGTGGTCTGTAGCGCCCTTTTTAGATTGGCCTAGAAACCTCAAATGACCATGGAATTTGATAAAAATTGCATCAAAATGGAAGAGAAGAGCATGGGTAAGTACCTAGAAGAAACGGTAGTGGATTCTGCCGGCTGGATCTCCTAGAATTTGCTGTTGAAAATCTAAGCTCAATTGGGTAAAAATTTCAAATGTTTTATAATGTTTTGAATTTTTTACTATTTATAGAAATTTTTCAAATTTTTGAAAACTTTTACCCCCTTTCCTATAGTTTGGACCATTTTTGACCTAATTCGTGATGTAGGAGACATTTTTGAGTGTCGTTTCAGCCATTGGATTGACCCGTTTGTGCCGATCTCACGTATCATGTCTAAACTAGCATATAGGTTAGGTTTCATCACAGTTTGCATTTTGCATGAACTTATGACCATTTCATCATAACCTTAGGTACGAACCCACTCTATTATGTCACGAAACATTCTTGTTGTTTTAGAAGTGGCATGGTATGAGTGGTAGAGCTTGACTTTACATGGGTACCCTAGTTAGCGCCTTATCTACAATTGGTGCCCATGCTAACATTTTGTCCTTTAGGGTGTGGGTGTCCGTTGTATAGTACTTCCATGACATTTTGCAAGAGCCTCATACTCCTCTTGATATTTTGCTGGCCTATTTCCCTCAGGACTCTCGTATATCAAATTGTAATTGCATTATCATGAGCTTTGTATGCCTTATTGAGCATTGTGTCAACTTCCCTAACATTGCGTTTCAAACATGTATCCTAAGCTTATCTCATGTCTAGCCATGCAGAGCCATTTCATATATCCTTTGCAGCTTGATTCCCTTTTTACCGAGAAGGGATTTTCCCCTGATTGTCGATATCATACACATGTGTCCTTGCATTGAGCATAGGTATGTTCCATTGCTTGGAACTAGTTTGTTTTACCCTACGACACTTGTCTCCTCCTAGTATGTAACTATAAAGCAGTTTTATTATTTTTCAAGCTTTTTAAATATTTGAAAAAGTCCAAAAAAATAAAAAAACCAAAAAGCCGGACAAGGAAAGATGTTATATTTGGCAGCTGTCGAGTCATGTCGCCTTCGAACAGAGCATTGTATATCACATCTATTGGTTGGGTTTATAGTTTGACTTTAGGAGCTGTACTCATTTATCTGAGTTTATCTCCACTGAATTGTTAAGCTTCCAATCCCCATGGAGCCTTTGTCGATGCCTCCTGTGTCGCAAAGATGTCCCAGTTTGTATATCGAATCTATGCTGACTTTATTCAGTCACCATTCACTGTTATGCTCTTGTTCAAAGGAAGTTGAATCCTGAGTCGACCATTCCTTAGTTATCTTGACTTTGCATGTTGGCCATTCCTGATACAGTTACTGGTTTGTGCACTTTATGATTGGGTCCTTCCACATTATACAACTTTGCTGAGTACCTCATGTTGGATGATGGGGGATGCCTTCCAGCAGATTTCATCCTATTGACTTCAGATCATTTATTCTAGGATTGGAATCTAGAGTCATCTTGAGTGCCTTGAGACTTGCAGTCATCAGTGGCAGGTTCTATCGCCATTTACAATCTTTGGGAATACATCAATGTCCCCTAATCGATGGATCCTCCCAAGTGTTCGACCTCAACACATTTATTCACACTTGTTAGTTTGCACTCTAGTACCTTGATTCCCATTTTCATTATCGGTGGGTGATCTCGCGTCTGTTAATGGTATACATCAATGACCGGTAATCAGACGATGGATTACTATGTTCAACCTCGACACCTCTATTCACATAGTAGGACATGTACTCGTAGCGGTTTGTGTAGAAGACCTTCCATATTGGTGGCATCTCTTATATGCTACCTCCTTGATCGTGCCAGTGTTCATGAGATTTCAGCTCTCATGACTTGATTCCAGTATATGTTAGACATTTTCAGCCATTATAGAGATCTTGATCCATTATATATCTTCAGCCATTATGGAGATCATGGTCCTTTGTATATCTTCATCATGGAGATTCTGATCTATGTATATTGTACGTGGTGATGACCACTTATGTGATATCTTGTATCATGCCTATTCATGGCCATTGTACTCTTATGTATCCGGGACTGCTATCTATTTTCGCAATTATGTGTAGAGTTGTATCATTGTACTATACTGATTGGGTGTATGGTGTTCCATTTGGCATCCTTCATCACTCCACTTCTGGGATAGAATTATAATGTATTTCAGCCATTGTATGACCCCTCTGACCTCACACATTAGGGGGCATCTGTTATAGCTGATTTTACCACACCAGCTGAATCACACTTGTATGGCCTTCCCCTATCCCTCTACAGACTCCTTAGACCCCTTGGACCATTTTTTGTCCTTTGATTTTTCCTTGACCATCCCTAAAAACATGTGAAAAATGATACACACGACTTTTAAACCCTTAATCGCATATATACGTAGGTTTGACCCCTAAAACCACATACATCGGGATGTGTGCATAATCCAAATACTTTTGGAGTTTTCCTTGACATGGATCCGACTCACTTGACTCCTAGCCTTCCCTATGCCTTGAGATCGCTCAGATTCGACCTTTCATTACCCCTTTGAAAAGCTATATAAGGAACTCTTGGTACATTGAAGGCATATGAGAGAATTGAGAGTAAAGAAACTATAGTCCATTGTTGACAGAACTTGTGCTTGATTCTGCATTGCTTTGTCCCTTGGAGCACTTTTGTGTTCTTCCCAAGCTTGTTTTTTGCTTGTGAGATTGCTATCGAGAGATGGAGGATTGAGGTGGTGGAGACCCAAGTGGGGGATTCAGTTTCTCCAATTCGCAGACATGTCGACAGAGGTTGTATCCATTGTAATCTCTAATTTTATATTAATAGAAATATCTTTTCCTGTCCAATAATGTATGTTTGAATGAATATTTTATCCATGGATGTTTTCAAATGTTTATACATTGTTGATTATATATGCTAGAATAGATCTAAAACCAATATATATAGTATGCTTGTATTGTTTACTTGTTGTTGAGGAAGTAATCTATCAATTCAAGCTGAAGTTGGAAAGCTCAACTAGGGTCTACTTCAACCGTCTAGAATAAGGTACAAGGTCTGATCCTTTAGTGTTAGATATTTAATTTCTATTGCATATTGGAAATGATTGATTTATGGAGTCAAGCTATCTGTTGTGGTACCCCAAGCCATAGGAATTTCTCTCCGTAAAACCTATTCCCATGAGGGTCTTCATCGAAAACCATATACCAATGATCCATCGAATTGGCTTTTATATTTGTTTCCATGCACCAGTCTATGGAAATGTGTGCTCAACTGGTGGGTGGAACCAATCCTGTGCTAGGGTCCCGGAGTAATGAAAATAATTGGTCTTTTGTAATCTTTAGGTTTTTGATGTCTTTATAACTCAAACCATTAGAGTAGTATTTCCTCCTGCATTCTCTGTACGAGCTAATGTTGTATAGAGCTCCTTGGGAATTTAGAATGGTGCTTGTTATTGTGTCCAATGCCTCAGCTAAATATTGTCTCAAATTAAACCCCGCTCTAATAGATGGGCTAAGGTGCCTCAATGATGCAAAACGCGCCAAAATCTATGAGTTTCGGTCTTCTTCCCCCTCCGAGTTTGGGTTAGGTTTTTGGTTATTAGTGGGTTCATTTTCCATATTATCTTGTTCACTTTTGTTATCTGTTAAGATTTAAACAACAAAATACAAATTGTTTTAATTTATCATTCTTTGATTTAATTCAGTTATTTTTATTAAATTTGTTTTAAAAAAATATAAAAACTATGAAATTAACACAAAAAAAAAGAATTGAGAACAATTTGTAATTGATATGAGTAGTTACCCACCATTGGATCCAAGCCACCTCCACAACCACCTCCAAATTGACCTCCAAATGCTCAAATGCAAATCGCTTGTGCGATTTATCGCTCTCCCGAAACACTCACTGTGCAAATGACAAATGAGGCCCATGGCCTCTGTTTTCTTTTTTTTTTGTTTTCTATATCGCATATGCGATATTTAACTTTTACAGAATGCATATGCGATATATCGCATATGTGATACTTCGTTACTAACCTTAGCCTTGTGTTTGGGCTCGGGTTATTCCGAATGTCCCATCAATAACGCATATGCGTTGTTGATTTACACTTCGGAAGTGAGTTTTCGATTTCTTAAGTGGCACTAAAAAATGGAACCAACTTCATGCGAGCGTCCTATGAATAAAAAAATCCTAATTAAATGTATTAAGGGGATGATTACTTTTCTTATATAGTTTCCTTATAGCATATGACTCCTTGAATATTTTAACACGGGTCTTAGATAACGAAAAATTCTGTGCTATTCTATTATGAATTGAAATTACATTATTTCTATGTTTATAGTTGGTGAATATGCATGACTTAATTCCTATAGATGTAGGATGAATTGTTTTCCACTTGTGACGCCCAGATATACTACTCTGTAGTATGACAACAATTTTTTTATATACTTATACCTTAACTCCTTTTTCTCTGTGAAATTTATCGTATATGGGGTCGGATCCTTTTCAATCATTAAAAGGAAGTGTTTTTCCCAATCTAGTATTCTACTGCAAATTTTATATATCCCCAACTCTTTGATCTATCTCGAGTAACGAGTTTTTTTTATACTATATAACTTAATAAGTAATTGTCCTAATAATGCCTTGTTTTCCTTCCATTTAAAAGGAAATAGTTCAGGAAACTATAAGTCTAGTCGTTTTAGTGTTCAGAATTCTTTTTTCCTACGAGCTTATCAAATTCTAAACCCTACCTTCAGTTATACTTAAACAATGTTAGATCTCTATAGACATGAGTTGAATGAAGGATTCTGCAGTTTGACTGAGTCTTGTTGATACCTTAAGTTTGAACTGCGATAGGCTGAATGTGCCTTATATCCATGAAACACGATAAGAAGAATGTGCCTTATAGCCATGAAACTTAGTTTCCTTAGAGACACTATGGTAAACCTAACAATTATTATGGGGTTCGTTGAACTCTATTGAATTTATTTGAGATTGCAATAAATCCGTGTATAAGTGTTTTATGGGTTGAAATATTCTAAAGAATGAATATATCGAATTACTAATTATTTCGGTAAATGGAAACTAGAAAATATTGTGATAAAGTGTTGAAATAAGAACAGTAAATCTTTAACATGAAATTAGGATTTACTGCTAAAACAAAAGTATTATTTCGAATTACTAATTATTTCTGTAAATGTAAACTATAAAAGATTGTGATAAAGTGCTAAAATAAGCATAGTAAATCTTTAACATGAAATTAGTGCTAAAATAAGCAAAGTAAATATTTAACATGAAATTAGGATTTACAGGTAAAACAAAAGTAGTAAATACACGAAGAAAGAATATTTTGAATGACTAATTATTTTGGTAAATGCAAACTTTAAAATATTGTGATAAAGTTCAAAAATATGCACAATAAATCCTAAACATGAAGTTAGGAGTTATAGTTAAAAATGCAAAGGTTTACCTGTTACAGTATAATTATTTGGGAGTAACCTATCTAAACCTCTTGCTATCAACTTCCAACACGTTAGAAGAGACGCCAATTCCATGGTGGACAAGATGGAAAAACTGGGGTGTTTGCTTATCTACGTTCCTGCACCAATGTATCGTGATTGGTATTCTAGATGCTCACCTAAGACAAGAATGTGAGCTCATATCTTCTAAATATCTTTCCCTGGATGCGAGTCTCAACCAAGGCCACGTGGACAGGGCGGAGGTTGACGAGGCCTCCAAGAATGACCTCACCCCCTTAGCCGTCAATGTGCGACTTTCATTTCATAGGGAGATGTGGACTTATTTTGGCATGTCGAATGGACTAGGCCATCCTTTCGAAGTGCTGTCACCATTAATCACCCTCCTGGATACCATAACTCTCACTAGTGCCACTTAATATGGGCGACGTTAGATGCTAGGTTGTTGCACTTTCTCCCTACTCCTCGCTATGTTATCGTTTTCCTCTGCTTCATACCATCACCATAGTGCTCAGCTCTGGCCTATCATCAACCTGTTTAGCTCTCATTCTACCATTACCCTGTTCCATTCTCAGTTGCGCTCAAGTTATGCCCCAAAGACAAAGAGGCACCCCTCACAGAGGGCATGGTCGTAATGCTCAAGATTATCGCCATTTACCTCTCTCGGCTCAAGCCAGTGGCAACGACTTAACTGTCCTCCCAAACGACAAGTTTTGAATCTATTTTGTAGCTTAGACACAACAACAAAGGAAAGAGTGTAGTGGTGGTCTGTTGCTGCTTACCGGATGCGAGTAGAGTAGAGCGGTATACCAGGTGACCTCCTTCACGAGCTGTGAGTAACATTAAGCTTGGCGCAAATTTTCTTCCTCTTACAAGTTGCCTCTGCAAGAAATTACACTAAGAAAGAGAGGGTCGGTATCCAGGGATTTTCGTCAACCCTTTATTACTGAGCTGCAAGTTTCAGAGTAGATAGTTTCTTGCTCTCTCGCCGCACCACGGTTGACCTCATCCTTTGAGCCAAACCCTAGAGAACCTTGTAATGCAAGAAAGGAGATATGACAGCTTGTCTCCAACTTTTTGTATGGGAGTGATCGGAATTAGAGAATTTATGAGCGTTGGCCTTCAGAGATGTGCATCACGTACAAATTGAAGGCATCTTCCTTTAACGAAACATTTAAAATAATATTGATAGCAGCTAGACTTCGTTTTTCAAAAACTATGTAATGAGTTTGCTATGGTTTAAGTTCCAAAGAATATATGCACTAGCCCCAAAGTTGATATATTCGATCTTTTCTTTAATGCAATCGCTGCAACATGGTTGCATTATGTATGTTATCAAGACCAATGACTACCATGTTTGATGGAGAGTATAAACGTACATAGATTTTTAAGATAAGGTTTTGCATTAGTAAACCTGCATACAAGTGGTATTTTTTTTGGTTAGAACTTTGGTATAAACGATGGTTGCGACTCATTATCCTTTTTAGCATTATAGTGGTAAAAGCTACGGGAATCTTACTTTTTACCATAAATATTATATGGTTCAAATATTAAAGAAAAAAAAACTTTATAATGGACAATCATATATTAATATAGGGTTGCAAATTCAAAATCCTTTTAGGGAATAATAAGAAATAAAAACTTTCATTGTATAATAGGAAGGTATATTCGAGAACCTAGCTGAACCTAGTTGTATTGTGAAATGAAGAATACTAATAATGAGATGACTTTTAAGAATATAAGGGGTTATAACTGTTAATTTTGGAGAACCTTTAGGTTATTGTCCTCCTGTTTTGATAAAGTTAAGTCGTGTTGTAA
>LPNX010752326.1:11174-27204 GCA_001517045.1 Pseudotsuga menziesii | reverse complement strand
TTCACCATGCAACTCTGAGAAGATTTTGCTACGTTCCATTTTCATGAGCTGTGCAGGGTTAGCTAACTGCACAACTGACTGCTCAGGTAATGGACATATAGGAAAATTCCTCAAAGACAAAGGCAATCTAACATACTTATTATCGAATGTACAAATAAACATCTGTTTGCTGTGGTTAAATAAATACGGACTGACTTGATGGAGAAAGTTAGACCCTAGGACAACATCTTCATTCATATCATCCATTCTGTAAATGGTTAACTTTCTACAGACCTGGTTAAACTTGACAGTTATTTCGGCTTTTGCATGAAGCCGAATGGGTGCTCCATTGATGGCTGTTCCACCATCGACAGTTTTTTCCCAGTAGTAACTAGGAAGAGCTGAACCACGAGCAAGGTTAACCTGACATCCTGAATCTATCATACAAGAAAGAGAATAAGGATTATATTCACAGGGATGAAAGGAGACAGGAATATACAACTTTGGACCTGAGAGCATGGATAGGCTGATTAGGCTCTGTTGAGGCTGAGGAGAAGGCGGAGGGGACTGTTCTGGAGTTTCTGCTTCCTTCTCTTCTATGCTTTCAGTATTTAGAGCACTCTCATAGTGCCGACTGAGATCATTGTCCGACGATTGATCTCGTTCAAGCTAAGCACTTGTGTCTCTAAGATACCAAAACACACATTTCATAGTTTCCCAACCTAGATTTTCCATGTATCTACTAACAACACCAACTACATGTAAAATATAAGATCTTGTATATATCATCACATACTTAAAACTTCCTAGTACACTAGCATATCATACTCATGACATAATACTTTTCTTCCTTATTAATTAGACATAGACATGACTAAGTGATCCCAAGATTCGAGTCATGAACACGGTAGTGTGATTCCTTTGTCTTCATCATCATATCTTACCTCCATGCTAGTTAAGTGACAAATTAGAATATTGAAAGCATTTAAATTATCAACAATTTTTGTACGTTCTTTCATCTGCAAACTGTTGCAACTACCTCTTCAAGTAGATTCGATTCATCAAGTTTTCATGTAAAGGCTCTCAAATATACTCCATAATCCAAATATTGCCTCCTCTCCAACAATATTAAACAGACCAACATATTCCAAGCACAAACAAATGCTGTTTAAAGAGCTCTTGCATCCGAATCTTCCCAATCCTCGTGTATCATATATACGGGTCTATTAGACTTACCAACCAACACCTTTGGAGGCCTTGTTGCAACAAAAGACCATGCATATTTAGTTTCGAGTTTTCAAATTTATTTTTCTCGTTGAATTTCTCCACATCGAACTTTCTTCTTTACATTTTTTTTCCATTTGACGTTATGAAATAAATATCAAACTCCAGATAAGTTTCCCTTCCCATCCTTTAACCATGTCGATTTTTTTAAGGTTGCACAATAATATATATTATATCATAAAAAACAAATTACAAAGATCATAGCATGCATCATAGTTCTATCCAGCCGTCTGGTTAGGAAAGCGGAAGAGGAAAATAGTTCAGTATTTCGTCGGACGATGATGAATTTCTACACCCAATGCAACGTTTAATCGTTTTCTGCACTGACTGAAACATCTTATTCAATATTTTGCCATCGTTGTTGGGGGATTTATTGGATTTCTCAGACTCCTCGCATGCATCGGTTTGTTCTTTCACAAACTTAAATTAACTGGAGGTTATATTCTTTGTGAAACTTAAATTAAAGAATTGTTCTAAATATGTGTGACTCTCAAGAAATTAAAGAGTTGTTAAGTATGTGTGAGGGATCAATATAAAACATAATTTGATTTGGAGGATTTATGTATTAAATCTTCATAAATAAGCAAAGAAACTTTTATAAGGTATAACCCATAATAAAACTTAGATTATAAAGAGGAACAAAATGTTACTAATATTATGATTCTTTCTTTGTTTATTGTTTCATAGATATGTTTTTTCTGAATTTGAAGAATATGTGGCATTAATTTCTTCTTCTAGACACTTTCAGACCTTTAAGTCACTCTATCATTAAGAGTTTTTGAATTTGAAGAATCTGTGGCATTAGTTTCTTCTTCTCCACACTTTCAGACCTTAAGTCACTCTATCATTAAGAGTTTTCAAGAGAGGTTTCTTGAGAAGTCTTCAGTGAGATAAGCTCTATTTCAATTGTTTTATTTATATTCAGCCTTTTTTGTTTTTTATTTCAATTGTTTTATTTATATTAGTCTTTTTTGTTTTTTAGGGTTTGGGTTGTCTACTCTGATTTTGCATTATTTTAATATAAATTTTATTATTTTTATTTTGATGTATAAATTTTAGAGTATTAATGTTTTATTATTTAGGTTTGGATTTGTTTTTAAAGTTTAATAAATATTTTAATTAATTTTTATTTAATGTTTATAGTTTTAAAAAAATTATATTGTTTATTATTTTTTGGTAAATAAAGTTTTAGTAAAATCATTTTTAAATTTTTTTTAGTTTTAAATGTTATGCTGATATTGTATAAAGCTTAGTATATTTTAATTCTGAGCTTTTAGTTTTAGATAAAAAAAATTATTTGTTTTATTTTAATATTATTTAAAGTTTAACTAGAGTTAAAAGTTAATTTTAGTATTAAAATTATTAAATTTATTATTGGTCTTAGTCGTTAGAAATTTTATTACTATAAGCTTTTATATTGTAATGTGGTTTAGTTTTTATTTTTATTTTTTAATTTTGATAATATAATAGCTTAGTTTAGGTTTTAAATTTAAATGATTAAAGTAAAGTTTAACCTAAAAATGATTAATTGATTTAGTGTAATGTTATTTTGTAAAGTTTTGTTTTCCAAAGTATAGTTTTTTTGTTCTAAGTTTGGTTCTAGCTTTAATCTTCAACACTATAAACCTAAGTACATATGTTAGAAGAAGGAAACCTCTAACTTTGCCCTTAATATATTCAACTAAACTCCAAGTGGAAACTCTCAAATCCAACCATCAACAAAAAATGGATTCAGAAAAATCATTATATGGATTTTAGCTCAACTCCTTTCACAATTAAATAATATTTTTGGCTTCGACATCCACATATTTTTGCTAGGAAAATACTAGAATAATATTAAAATGTTTAACATATACAATAAGAAGACCATTCAAGACCAAAATAACCTCATAAAATACTATAATAATTAGGCTATATAAGTGAAAATGCCATGTGTATTCATCCTCACGAAACATGAGCTTGCAAACCCATACCAAGTATCATTTTTCCTATTCTCCTTTGGAAAGATCCTCAAGAATAACCTCCAACAATCAATCCTCACTACATTCTTAAATAGGATCCTTCTTGAAGAAATAAAGTGAAATATCCCACAAGAGGTGCACACTTAATATGTGTGCAATGAGACCACACATAAATTAGTACATAGAAAGAGTGCACTTGAGAAGCATGTCCAAGTAGTTATGTCATGAAATAATGAGCCACGATGTTAACTATGGTGGAGATCTCCCCTAGATGAAATGGTCAACAATGTTGAGATGCCTAAAACTATGCCAAAGATAACAAGGTTAGTTCGGTAACTTCCTCCAATGCAAACAACCAATTTGTTGGTCTAAAAAACCAATTTGTGGGTATACAAACATCCAAGAGAACTTGACCTATGAGCATGTGCAATTTCCTAGATCTATACGCAAACACATCCAAACTCCTTAAACCATGAGTTAATGACCTAGGAGAAGTGTCAGAACATAGTGACTAGGACGACAATATTAATCTTTGTTGCTTTGTTGTATCGTCCTCACCATTGTGTCTACAGTGGAATCCATGTCACTTCCATATCTCATTTTGTTGTTTTTGCTTCCATACATGACCCTTTCGACAAATCTTCCAAGTTGCATCTCATGGGTCATCGTGTTGTGGTCAAGTCAAGTCTTGAAATTTTGGCAATTATTTTCTATCACGTCGTTATGCAATGAATTTAGTGTCATTGTATTTTACTCATCACACTGGTCATGTCCATATTTCGTTGGGACAAAACCATTGTTATTGACCCTTTCGACATCCAATCATTGTTTCAACAAGTTATGAGTCTTTTGTGTCTCGTCGAGCTAGATCCAACAAAATTTTGTATCCATAGTAACCTGAGTGTACCTAAAAATTTGTTGTGATACCTTCCAATGGCGTTCTCATGAGGATTTTGAGAGAATAAAGATACGAGTCCAATTGCAAAGGAGATGTTAGGACGCGTATGTGTCAAATACAATAGATTCCCAACCACTTTTGTTGATACTATGAGGGACTAACTCATGGTGAAGAAAAACCAATAGAAATTTTAACCCCTGACATCAATGCTTGCTGAACATTCTAAATGATGGTTGAATAACTCCCTATGGTTATTAAATCATCCACATACAAAACCATATAATCAAGAGACCAATGCCATGTGTTTGAGAGTAAATAGTAGGTTCAACTAATGCAAATAATTGTAGTTTAGATGTACAAATCCTTCAATCCAAAGCCTACTTAAAGAATTAGCATGTGCAATGAAAGAGGAAACAAAGGGAGGCTCAAAACTAACAAACATGCACAATCTAGATCAACTATGATAAACTCTTCTGGAAGCAAATACAATGTCTAGATTATGTAGTTCTTAAATGACTACTTCACAAGGATAGAACATTAATGTTTTCCCATCACTAGAATGACAAATATGATAAATTGAGAGTAGATTAGAAGAGATATAAAGAACAAGTAGAAACTCATTGACGCGCACATAATTTAATTGCACAGTGCCTGATTATAAAACATCAAGTTGAGCAGTCTTCAAATGAAATCTACGAAATGTTGCAATCAGACGTGGAAAGTAGCAAATCAATAGAATGAGTCAATTGATGAGATGCACCAAAATAAAATATCTAGCTATCTGAATGTGCATATAAATATTAGCAGATAAAACATGTCCTTTACCTGATGAAGACGGTTTGGGAATTGAAATTTTGTGTTGCTACAAAGTTTTTTTCGAAGATTATAATTTCAACAATTATTTGGATTGGGGATTCCCAAGTCTAACGCAAAAACTACAAGTTTCACTTAAATTTTTCTTCCTTGTCTTGGAGGAAGACTCACCATACTTGCAAGTTGGAGGAGAAGAGTTCGTTTTCTACTAAATTATGGAGGTAGTATTTCCATCTTGAGCAGAATATTTCTTCTTTTTATACTAATATTTTTCTTACCTTTGGAGGTATGCACCATAAGAGATTCATTTTAGAGCTAGAAAGAGCATATAAATGCATAAGCATGGACTGTTCCTTAGTGAGATGCTAATAAAAAATCTCAAACGAGGGCATTAATTTAAATTTATTTTCAAGTGCATCCATAGTAGAGTAAAACATATAAGAAAAGGTGTGAAAATGACCCTTTAGCTTGGATAGAATCAAGAAATGCAATCTTCATCTTATTTGGTTTTTCCACGAATGACTTGAATTTGGAAATATAATCTTCTATGGATGCATCCTGATCAGGTACAAGTGATGACAATTCTTCTTCCAATTGTAAGGCTCGAAATTCATTGAATTTTCCAAATAAGGAATTCAACTTGTCCCAACTTTATTTTGGAAACATACATATATAAATACAAAACAACAAACTATGTGAAACATGCAGTCCAATCAGACCCATAGCTTCATCATGTTTGTTTCGATAGGAAAATTTCTCTATTTCCTTAGTTAACACTATTTGATCCTCAACCAACTTTTTCCACATCCCTTTCAGTTTCAACAGTTGTTTTCGATAGGAAAATTTCTCTATAATTTCCTTAGTTAACAATATTTGATCCTCAACTAAATTAGTTTTCCACATCCCTTTCAATTCAACAGTTGTTGCATATTAAGTTACCATGTGTATGCTAAATATGGGGATTTAGGAGCTCAACAATCCTCAATTCTGCCATCTTATCAAGAACGAATACACCAAAAAACACATGATCTAGTTGCAAGCGTGATATCTAAATTATGCTGAAACAATAGAAAGTGGAACTCCAGGACAAAAAAACAAGGATATCAACAACTGATAAACCAATCTTGAAATATTTCTACTGTCAATAATACATGGATTTTTTTGGATGAGAAAAACATAGCCCTACAAGGAAAACACCTTTTAGCAGAGGTTATAGGAGATGGTCCTCTAAAAAGAGTCCAAATATCTGTTTATAGTGGAGGTCACTAAAGGAGGCAAGCAGGCATAGGTTTTAGAGGAAGTTTTTATCCGGTGCATTTTTACATTCCAACTACACGGGTGTATATACAACAAAAACACATCGGTGATGACAATAAATAATGTGGCACTACGTCCAAAAACACCTTCAAGTGAAAAAAAACTAAAATATTGAAACCAATGCGTTTATATTTCCTAAGAGCATTGGGGCGCCACAAACATGAGAGCATTGAAATAGGGTATACAGATACACCAGATTACTATATAGATACTTTATATTTTCCCATCCCTAGTGTGGTATCTCTATTTTAATGCACTAAATTTCATATCTCTTTAGTAAATAAAATTCTTGGGTTTTTTCTAGAACAAGGTGCATTCCACATGGATATGAGTACATCTTTGTCCCCTACTAAATTGTCCTTGCTAGTTCCAATAGCTTCAAATTTTAAATTTTCCTTCATCATCTAGTTGGGATCCTTCATTTCTAAAGGGTCTATCATGTCCCTAGGTTGCTCCTCCTCTAACATTTGTGTTCCCTTCAAAGGGGAGGGTATCAATTTTTCAATGCATAATAGTACTATCCATTATTGAGGGGATGGAATTTAAGTTTAGTGGATTCTATGGGTTTTTCCAGTGGTTTGGTGTCAAATTCGAATTGACAAAATGTGTTCTTTAATGAATTTCTTTCTATTGTAGGTTTTTTGCTTGAAGGTTTCTATCAAGATTCTTTGTTTCGTGTTCAAATTATGAATTTTTATTGGCCCTATGTTGAAAGGAAAGAGTTCTAGCTAGAGTGGGTGGCGATGATTTGTTCAAATTTGAGGGATTAATTTTGATGGGCGATTAAAACTAGACTCTTAACAAGAGGGAGATATGGGGAGTTAATTCCAGTTGGATCCAATTGTAAGCTCCTTCTCCTTCATGTTTGAAGATGTTGGTTTGGTAGATGTCATTCCATCGCCTCTTCTACCCATGCGGAGGAACATGAGAAAATGTGAAGTTGAGGTGGCTTAGAGGATTGACATGTTGTTGGTGGATAGGGGTTTGGTTGACAAGTTGGCTAGGTTTAGATCATGGGTTGAGCTCTTTGTTTTGTACGATCATCCTTCCATTGTTCTTCACTTGGATTTTGTAAAAGTGAGGTTAAAATTTCCATTTAAGTTCAATATTTCTTGGAATTAGGATGAAGAGTTGATGGCTTTAGTTTAGAATATGTGGGGACCCCTTGAAGAACAGGAAGGGGTTTCTCCTATGAGGGCACATGGTGGAAACATTTAAAGATATTAAATTCAAAAGTCATTAAATGTTGGGAAACTCACATAAAAAAGAAAAGGAAGGTTGAATTAATTAAAATCAAAGACAATATTAAAGGTATCTATTATAATAATATTACAGGTGTGCGGTGGTTGAAGTTTCAAGACTTATAAGTGAACTTGAGGCCATGAGGGATAGGTTGCTAGCAGTAGAAGAAGAGGCTTGGAGATTGAAGAGTAGGTCCATTTGGCTGTGATTTGGCTCAATTAGAGGATAAAATAATTAACTTTAAAATTCATTTTCTTCCTTATTAATTAGACATAGACATGACTAAGTGATCCCAAGATTTCGGTCATGAACACGATAGTGTGATTTCCTTGTCTTCATCATCATATCTTACCTCCATACTAGTTAAGTGACAAATTAGAATATTGAAAGCATTTAAATTATCAACAATTTTTGTACGTTCTTTCATCTGCAAACTGTACAACTACCTCTTCAAGTAGATTCGATTCATCAAGTTTTCATATAAAGGCTCTCAAATATACTCCATAATCCAAATATTGCCTCCTCTCCAACATTATTAAACACACAAACATATTCCAAGCACAAACAAATGGTGTTTAAAGAGCTCTTGCATCCAAATCTTCCCAATCCTAGTGTATCATATATACGTGTCTATTAGACTTACCAACCAACACCTTTGGAGGCCTTGTTGCAACAAAAGACCATGCATATTTAGTTTCGAGTTTTCAAATTTATTTTTCTCGTTGAATTTCTCCACATCGAACTTTCTTCTTTACATTTTTTTCCATTTGACGTTATGATCATGGGTGGATGCTCGAGCTTCATGGGATGCTCAGGGAAGAAATTAAAGGGGCCCATAATAAGGAAGGAGTCGTATTGGTTAGTTATAATTTTAGAGTTTGTTAGCTATGATTTTAGAGTTAATTTTATTTAGAAATAAAGTGAAGTTTTTACATAACAATGTATAAATATAAAAATTCAAAACTTTTTATTATATATAGGTTTTTATACATTGATTTTATATAACAATGTATAAATATCTTAAAATTTAACCTAAGACTTTCTATTATATTTTAGATGAATGAAATTATTTTAAATCTTTAAAGTTAAAGATTCAATGTATAAACTATTCTGTATTGATTTTGAAATAATCTATTCTATAATGATTTTGGAAATTAATTTACAATAATAGAAACATAAAAGATTTTTAATATAATATTATTAAATACAACAACTTTTAATATATAATAGTGTGGAGTGCAATCATTATGAGCTTATTTTGATTGATATGCTGTTAGGAAGGATAGATGCATATTAAAGTTTTAAAAAAAAGTCTTATTTTATAATGTTATAAAAATGTTAAAAAAATTACACCTCAAACCTAAATTAAAGAAACTTAAATTAAAGAATTGTTCTAAATATGTGTGACTCTCAAGAAATTAAAGAGTTGTTAAGTATGTGTGAGGGATCAATATAAAACATAATTTGATTTGGAGGATTTATGTATTAAATCTTCATAAATAAGCAAAGAAACTTTTACAAGGGCATAAGGCATAATAAAACTTAGATTATAAAGAAGAACAAAATGTTACTAATATTATGATTCTTTATTTGTTCATTGTTTCATAGTTATGTTTTTTCTGAATTTGAAGAATTTGTGGCATTAGTTTCTTCTTCTTGACACTTTCAGACCTTTAAGTCACTCTATCATTAAGAGTTTTCAAGAGAGGCTTCTTGAGAAGTCTTCAGTGAGGTAAGCTCTATTTCAATTGTTTTATTTATATTCAGTCTTTTTCGCTTTTTATTTTAATTGTTTTATTTATATTCAGTCTTTTTTGTTTTTTAGAGTTTGGGTTGTCTACTTTGATTTTGCATTATTTTAATATAAATTTTATTATTTTTATTTTGATGTATAAATTTTAGAGTATTAATGTTTTATTATTTAGGTTTGGATTTGTTTTTAGAGTTTAAAAAATATTTTAATTAATTTTTATTTAATGTTTATAGTTTTGAAAAATTTATATTGTTTATTATTTTTTGGTAAATAAATTTTAATTTTTTTTAGTTTTAAAAATGTTATGCCGATATTGTATAAAGCTTAGTATATTTTAATTCAGAGATAAAAAAAATTAATTTCTTTGTTTTATTTTAATATTATTTAAAGTCTAATTAGAGTTAAAAGTTAATTTTAGTATTAAAATTATTAAATTTATTATTGGTCTTAATCTTTAGAAATTTTATTACTATAAGCTTTTATAGTGTAATGTGGTTTAGTTTTTATTTTTATTTTTTAATTTTGATAATATAATAGCTTAGTTTAGGTTTTAAATTCAAATGATTAAAGTAAAGTTTAATCTAAAAATGATTAATTGATTTAGTGTAATGTTATTTTGTAAAGTTTTGTTTTCCAAAGTATAGTTTTTTGGTTCTAAGTTTGGTTCTAGCTTTAATCTTCAACACTATAAAACTAAGTACATATGTTAGAAGAAAGAAACCTCTAACTTTGCCTTTAATATATTCAACTAAACTCCAAGCGGAAACTCTCAAATCCAACCATCAACAAAAAATGGATTCAGAAAAATCTTTATATGGATTTTAGCTCAACTCCTTTCACAATTAAATAATATTTTTGGCTTCGACATCCACATATTTTTGCTAGGAAAATACTACACAAATATTAAAATGTTTAACATATACAATAAGAAGACCATTCAAGACCAAAATAACCTCATAAAATACTATAATAATTAGGCTATATAAGTGAAAATGCCATGTGTATTCATCCTCATGAAACATGAGCTTGCAAACCCATACCAAGTGTCATTTTTCCTATTCTCCTTTGGAAAGATCCTAAAGAATAACCTCCAACAATCAATCCTCACTACATTCTTAAATAGGATCCTTCTTGAAGAAATAAAGAGAAATATCCCATAAGAGGTGCACCCTTAATATGTGTGCAATGAGACCACACATAAATTAGTACATAGAAAGAGCGCGCTTGAGAAGCATGCCCAAGTAGTTATGTCATGAAATAATGAGCCACGATGTTAACTATGGTGGAGATCTCCCCTAGATGAAATGGTCAACAACGTTGAGATGCCTAAAACTATGCCACAGATAACAAGGTTAGTTCAGAAACTTCCTCCAATGCAAACAACCAATTTGTTGGTCTAACAAACCAATTTGTGGGTATACAAACATCCAAGAGAACTTGACCTATGAGCATGTGCAATTTCCTAGATCTATACGCAAACACATCCAAACTCCTTAAACCATGAGTTAATGGCCTAGGAGAAGTGTCAGAACATAGTGACTAGGACGACAATATTAAGCTTTGTCGCGTTGTTGTATCGTCCTCACCATTGTGTCTACAGTGAAATCCATGTCACTTCCATTTCTCATTTTGTTGTTTTTGCTTCCATACATGACCCTTTCGACAGATTTTCCAAGTTGCATCTCATGGGTCGTCGTGTTGTGGTCAAGTCAAGTCTTGACATTTTGTCATTTATTTTCTATCACATCGTTATGCCATGAATTTAGTGTCATTGTATTTTACTCATCACACTGGTCATGTCCATATTTTGTTTGGACAAAACCATCGCCGTTGACCCTTTCGACATCCGATCATTGTTTCAACAAGCATGAGTCTTTTGTGTCTCGTCGAGCTAGATTCCACAAAAGTTTGTATCCATAGTAACCTGAGTGTACCTAAAAATTTGTTGTGATACCTTCAAATGACATTCTCATGAGGATTTTGAGAGAATAAAGATACAATTCCAATTGCAAAGGAGATGTTAGAACGTGTATGTGTCAAATACAATTGATTCCCAACCACTTTTGTTGATACTACGAGGGACTAACTCATGGTGAAGAGAAACCAATAGAAATTTTAACCCCTGAATTGAATGGAGTAGGTGAAGGTATACAACGAGACATGCCAAAGTGCTAAAATAAAGAAAGTGCATACTTACACTTAAAAATGAAAATGGACCTTCTAAAGATTGAAGAACCTGCAAACCAAGAAAGTAAGGTAGACAACCTAGATATGCCATATCAAACCGTTTCATCAATGCTTGCTAAACATTCTAAATGATGGTTGAATAACTCCCTATGGCTATTAAATCATCCACATACACAACCATATAATCAAGAGACCAATGCCATGTGTTTGAGAGTAAATAATAGGTTCAACTAATGCAAATAATTGTAGTTTAGATGTACAAATCCTTCAATCCAAAGCCTACTTAAAGAATTAACATGTGCAATGAAAGAGGAAACAAAGGGAGGCTCAAAACTAACAAACATGTACAATCTAGATCAACTATGATAAACTCTTCTGGAATCAAATACAATGTCTAGATTATGTAGTTCGTAAATGACTACTTCACAAGGATAGAACGTTAATGTTTTCCCATCACTAGAATGACAAATATGATAAATTGAGAGTAGATTAGAAGAGATATAAAGAACAAGTAGAACCTCATTGATGCACACATAATTTAATTGCACAGTGCCTGATTATAAAACATCAAGTTGAGCAGTCTTCAAATGAAATCTACGAAATGTTGCAATGAGACGTGGAAAGTAGAAAATCAATAGAATGAGTCAATTGATGAGATGCACCAAAATAAAATATCTAACTATCTGAATATGCATATAAATATTAGGAGATAAAACATGCCCTTTACCTGATGAAGAGGGTTTGGGAATTGAAATTTTGTGTTGCTACAAAGTTTTTTTCGAAGATTCTAATTTCAACCATTATTTGGATTGGGGATTCCCAAGTCTAACACAAAAACTACAAGTTTCACTTAAATTTTTCTTCCTTATCTTGGAGGAATACTCACCATACTTGCAAGTTGGAGGAGAAGAGTTCGTTTTCTACTAAATTATGGAGGCAGTTTTTCCATCTTGAGCAGATTATTTCTTCTTTTTATACTAATATTTTTCTTACCTTTGGAGGTATGCGCCATAAGAGCTTCATTTTAGAGCTAGAAAGAGCATATAAATGCATAAGCATGGATTGTTCCTTAGTGAGATGCTCATAAAAATATCAAACGAGGGCATTAATTTAAATTTATTTTCAAGTGCATCCATAGTAGAGTAAAACATATAAGAAAATGTGTGAAAATGACCCTTTAGCTTGGATAGAATCAACAAAATGCACTCTTCATCTTATTTGGTTTTTCCATGAATGACTTGAATTTGGAAATATAATCTTCTATGGATGCATCTTGATCAGGTACAAGTGATGACAATTCTTCTTCCAATTGTAAGGCTCGAAATTCATCGAATTTTCCAAATAAGGAATTCAACTTGTCCCAACTTTATTTTGGAAACATACATATATAAATACAAAACAACAAACTATGTGAAACATGTAATCCAACTAGACCCATAGCTTCATCATGTTTGTTTCGATAGGAAAATTTCTCTATTTCATTAGTCAACACTATTTGATCCTCAACCAACTTTTCCACATCCCTTTCAATTTCAATAGATGTTTATGATAGAAAAAAATTTCTATAATTTCCTTAGTTAACACTATTTGATCCTCAACCAACATTTTCCACATCCCTTTCAATTTCAACAGTTGTTGCATATGAAGTTACCATGTGTATGCTAAATATGGGGATTTAGGAGCTCAACAATCCTCAATTCTGCCATCTTATCAAGAACGAATACACCAAAAACACATTCTAGTTGCAAGCGTGATATCTAAATTATGCTGAAACAATAGAAAGTGGAACTCCACGACAAAAAAACAAGGATATCAACAACTCATAAACCAATCTTGAAATATTTCTTCTATCAATAATACATGGATTTTTTTGGATGAGAAGAACATAACCCTACAAGGAAAACACCTTTTAGTGGAGGTTATAGGAGATGGCCCTCTAAAAAGAGTCTAAATATCTGTTTATAGTGGAGGTCACTAGAGGAGGCAAGTAGGCATAGGTTTTAGAGGAAGTTTTTATCTGGTGTATTTTTACATTCCAACTACACGGGTGTGTATACAACAAAAACACATCGGTGATGACAATAAATAATGTGGCACTACGTCCAAAAACACCTTCAAGTGAAAAAAAAACTAAAATATTGAAAGCAATGCATTTATATTTCCTAAGAACATCAAGGCACCACAAACATGAGAGCATTGAAATAGGGTATACATATACACCAGATTACTATATAGATACTTTATATTTTCCCATCCCCAGTGTGGTATCTCTATTTTAATGCACTAAATTTCTTATCTGTTTAGTAAATAAAATTCATGGGTTTTTTCTAGAACAAGGTGCATTGCACATGGATATGAGTACATCTTTGTCCCCTACTCAATTGTCCTTGCTAGTTCCAATAGCTTCAAATTTTGAATTTTCCTTCATCATCTAGTTGGGATCCTTCATTTCTAACGAGTCTATCATGTCCCTAGGTTGCTCCTCCTCTAAAATTTGTGTTCCCTTCAAAGGGGAGGGTATCGATTTTTCAATGCATAATAGTACTATCCATTATTGAGGGGATGGAATTTAAGTTTAGTGGATTCTATGGGTATTTCCAGTGGTTTGGTGTCAAATTGGAATTGACAAAATGTGTTCTTTAATGAATTTATTTCTATTGTAGGTTTTTTGCTTGAAGGTTTCTATCAAGATTCTTCATTTCGTGTTCAAATTATGAATTTCTATGGGCCCTATGTTGAAAGGAAAGAGTTTCGGCTTGAGTGGGTGGTGAAAATTGTTCAAATTTGAGGGATTAATTTTGGTGGGCGATTTAAACTAGACTCTTAATAAGAGGGAGATATGGGGAGTTAATTCCAGGTTGGATCCAATTGTAAGCTCCTTCTCCTTCATGTTTGAAGATGTTGGCTTGGTAGATGTCATTCCATTGCCTCTTCTACCCATGTGGAGGAACATGCGAAAATGTGAAGTTGAGGTGGCTTAGAGGATTGACATGTTGTTGGTGGATAAGGGTTTGGTTGATAAGTTGGCTAGGTATAGATCATGGGTTGAGCTCTCTGTTTTGTACGATCATCTTTCCATTGTCCTTCACTTGGATTTTGTAAAAGTGAGGTTAAAATTTCCATTTAAGTTCAATGTTTCTTGGAATCAGGATGAATATGTGGGGACCCCTTGAAGAACAAGAAGGGGTTTCTCCTATGAGGGCACATACATGGTGGAAACATTTAAAGATATTAAATTCAAAAGTCAGACAATATTAGAGGTATGTATTATAATAATATTACAGGCGTGCAATGGTTGAAGTTTCAAGACTTATAAGTGAACTTTAGGCCATGAGGGATAGGTTGCTAGGAGTAGAAGAAGAGGCTTGGAGATTTAAGAGTAGGTTCATTTGGCTCAAATAAAGGATAAAATAATTGGTAATATGTTAGGTAACAATTAAATTGACCTATGGATTGTTAATTTATGCTAGAAATAGTAGATAGGAGCTTTTGTGGTATAGGACAATTTAGAGGTGAAAGTGTCCTCTTAAGTTTAGAATGTTTATGTGGATGGAAATTCAAGGATGATTGTTGATTGGGTATCAAAGAAAACTTCTCTATCAATGCTCACTTTTTGGATATTGGTAGAGTAGGATAAGAAGCTTCGTAAGGAATTGGGTGAAATCTCTTTTTTACATATATATATATATATATATATATAGAATTCAATTTTTTTTGTTGATCATCTTTCTAAAGAAGCCCTATTGGTTAATAAAGGCCAACTTCCTTTTTAGGAAATTCTTAAAGACAAGCTTGTAAGCATAAGCTAATTTATTGTGTTCTAACTATTTTGTGTTTTCTTTTATTTTTAATTTCATAAATAACTATGTTTTCTAATCATATATGTCATATACATATTATAAGACATATTGATTATGTTATATATTTTATATTGAAATAATAATTTTTATATTTTTATATTTTATTAATAATAATAATTTATTTATTTTTTACAATAATTTTGTATTTTAAACTTTTTTCTCTTTGTGTTTAAATTTTTTAATCCATCTTATAATCATTAAGATTAATTGTAATTGGATTTATATATTAAATTTTAATATAAATCATTATATTGAAGACTAATTATAATTGAATTTATGTATTAACATTTAATAAAAATCATTATATTTAATAATTAAATAAATTAGTTCTTTCCAATAATATATAAAAGTATTATATATATTAAAATTTGTTATCACAAATAAATACTTAAAATTAATAATAAAAACAAATTTTATTTTTCATAAAAAAATCTCATTTAATTATTGATAAAAATAAATATTATTTTTCATAAAAACATCTTATCAATTATGATCATGGTGTTTTTACTTCTGTACTTGCGAATAAACATTTTTGTTTTTTTAATTATTACAGACTTCATAAGAACTGTTGGACAGCAGAATCTATCGTATGCAATTCTTCTTCGTAAACGAGGCGCTGGTATTGGCGACAGAGAGAGCTTTCGCTTACGGCTCCAAACAATTGCAGGGAAAGTAGAACGTTCAAAGAAATCCTCGTCGGCTTCTTTCTTCGACATGGAAATAGGCGCAGAAGGAG
>LPNX010752324.1:0-25052 GCA_001517045.1 Pseudotsuga menziesii | reverse complement strand
TGATGTTGATGATGTTGATGGTGATGATGATGATGAAGGTGAGGATGATGATGATGATGAAGGTGATGACGATGATAAGGATGAGGATGATGATGATGTTCATGATGTTGATGGCGATGATGATGATGAGGATGATGATGATGAATGACGATGATGTTCATGATGTTGATGGTGAGGATGATGATGATGATGTTCATGATGTTCATGATGTTCATGATGAGGATGATGATGATGATGTTGATGGTGTTCATGATGTTGATGGTGATGATGTTGATGGTGATGGTGAGGATGATGATGATGATGTCCATGATGTTGATGGTGATGATGATGATGTTCATGATGTTGATGGTGAGGATGATGACGAGGATGATGTTGATGATGTTGATGGTGATGATGATGATGAAGGTGAGGATGATGATGATGATGATGAGGATGATGTTGATGATGTTGATGATGAAGGTGAGGATGATGATGATGATGAAGGTGATGAGGATGACGATGAGCATGATGATGATGATGTTCGTGATGTTGATGGAGATGATGATGATGAGGATGATGATGATGAATGATGATGATGTTCATGATGTTGATGGCGAGGATGATGATGATGATGTTCATGATGTTCATGATGTTGATGATGAGGATGATGATGATGATGTTGATGGTGATGGTGAGGATGATGATGATGATGATGAGGATGATGATGATGATGTTGATGGTGTTCATGATGTTGATGGTGATGATGTTGATGGTGATGGTGAGGATGATGATGATGATGTCCATGATGTTGATGGTGATGATGATGATGTTCATGCTGTTGATGGTGAGGATGATGATGAGGATGATGTTGATGATGATGATGAAGGTGAGGATGATGATGATGAGGATGAGGATGATGTTGAAGATGTTGATGGTGATGATGATGATGAAGGTGATGACAATGATGAGGATGAGGATGATGATGAGCATGATGATGATGATGTTCGTGATGTTGATGGTGATGATGATGATGATGAGGATGATGATGAGCATGATGATGATGATGTTCGTGATGTTGATGGTGATGATGATGATGAATGATGATGATGTTCATGATGTTGATGGTGAGGATGATGATGATGATGAATGATGGTGATGATGAGGATGAGGATGAGGATGAGGATGATGGTGATGATGTTCATGATGTTGACGGTGATGATGATGATGATGATGATGAAGGTGATGATGATGAGGAGGATGATGATGATGATGTTCATGATGATGATGGTGATGTTGATGATGAGGATGACGATGATGTTCATGATGTTCATGATGAGGATGATGCTGATGATGATGATGGTGATGGTGATGATGATGAGGATGATGATGATGATGTTCACGATGTTGATGGGCATGATGACTGATGATGATGAGGATGATGAGGATGATGATGATGATGTGGATGATGTTGATGGTGATGAGGATGATGAGGATGTTCATGATGTTCATGATGTTGATGATGAGGATGATGATGATGATGTTGACGGTGATGATGATGAGGATGATGATGATGATGTTCATGATGTTGATGGTGATGATGATGATGAGGATGATGATGATGTTCATGATGTTCATGATGTTGATGATGAGGATGATGATGATGATGTTGACGGTGATGATGATGAGGATGATGATGATGATGTTCATGATGTTAATGGTGATGATGAATGATGATGAATGATGAGGATGATGAGGATGATGATGAGGATGTTCATGATGTTGATGGTGATGATGATGATGAGGATGATGATGATGTTCATGATGTTGATGATGAGGATGATGATGATGATGTTGATGGTGATGATGATGATGAGGATGATGATGATGTTCATGATGTTGATGATGAGGATGATGATGAGGATGATGATGATGATGTTGATGATGTTGATGGTGATGGTGATGATGTTCACGATGTTGATGGTGATGATGAATGATGATGATGATGATGATGATGATGATGTTGATGAGGATGATG
Source organism: Pseudotsuga menziesii (assembly GCA_001517045.1). Classification (NCBI taxonomy): domain Eukaryota; kingdom Viridiplantae; phylum Streptophyta; class Pinopsida; order Pinales; family Pinaceae; genus Pseudotsuga; species Pseudotsuga menziesii. The sequence continues at coordinate 23,038 of LPNX010752324.1, read as the reverse complement.
ATGAGGATGAGCATGATGATGACGGTGTTCGTGATGTTGATGGTGATGATGATGATGAGGATGATGATGATGTTCATGATGTTGATGATGAGGATGATGATGAGGATGATGATGATGATGATGAAGGTGATGATGATGATGAGGATGAGGATGAGGATGAGGATCATGATGATGATGTTCATGATGTTGACGATGATGATGATCGTGATGATGATGAGGATGATGAAGGTGATGATGATGATGAGGATGATAATGATGATGTTCATGATGATGATGGTGATGATGATGATGAGGATGATGATGATGTTCATGATGTTCATGATGAGGATGACGATGACGATGATGATGTTGATGGTGATGATGATAAGGATGATGATGATGATGCTCACGATGTTGATGGTGATGATGAATGATGATGATGATGATGACGATGATGAAGGTGATGATGATGATGATGATGAATGATGATGATGATGATGACGATGATGAAGGTGATGATGATGATGATGATGAATGATGATGATGATGAGGATGAGGATGAGGATGAGGATGAGGATGATGATGTTCATGATGTTGACGGTGATGATGATGATGATGATGGTGATGATGATGATGTTGATGGTGATGATGATGAGGATGATGATGTTCATGATGATGATGATGGTGGTGATGATGATGAGGATGTTCATGATGATGAAGGTGATGATGATGATGTTCATGAAATTGATGGTGCGGATGATGATGATGATGAGGATGATGATGATGATGAATGATGATGATGTTCATGATGTTGATAGTGAGGATGATGATGATGATGTTCATGATGTTGATGGTGATGAATGATGATGATGATGGTGATGAGGATGATGATGATGAAGGTGATGTTCATGGTGAGGATGATGATGATGTTCATGATGTTGATGGTAATGATGATGATGATGATGTTCGTGATGTTGATGGTGATGATGATGAGGAGGATGATGATGATGATGTTCATGATGTTGATGTTGATGGGGATGGTAAGTATGATGATGATGATGTTCATGATGTTGATGGTGATGAGGATGATGATGATGTTCACGATGTTGATGGTGATGATGATGATCATGTTGATGATGATGATGATGATGATGTTCAAGGTGATGATGATGATGAGGATGAGGATGACGATGAGGAAGGTGATGATGATGTTCATGATGTTGATGGTGATGATGATGATGATGAGGATGAGGATGATGATGAAGGCGATGATGATGATGAGGATGATGATGATGATGTTCATGATGTTGATGATGATGAGGAGGATGATGATGTTCATGATGTTCATGATGAGGATGATGTTGATGGTGATGATGATGAGGATGATGATGATGATGAAGATGACGATGATAATGTTCACGATGTTGATGGTGATGATGAATGATGATGATGAGGATGAGGATGAGGATGAGCATGATGATGATGATGTTCATGATGTTGACGGTGGTGATGATGATGATGATGATGATGATGATGAAGGTGATGATGATGATGATGTTCATGATGATGATGGTGATGATGATGATGAGCATGATGATGAGGATGATGATGATGATGATGATGATGTTGATGGTGATGGTGATGATGATGAGGATGATGTTCACGATATTGATGGTGATGATGAATGATGATGAATGATGATGATGATGATGAAGGCGTTGATGATGATGATGATGATGAATGATGATGATGTTCATGATGTTGATGGTGATGATGATGAAGATGATCGTGATGATGATGATGATGATGATGTTGATGGTGATGATTATGATAAGGATGATGATGATGGTGATGATTATGATAAGGATGATGATGATGATGATGAACATGGCGATGTTGATGATGATGATCGATAATCAATGATCATGGTGATGATGATGATGACGATGAAGATGAATATGAAGATAATGACGATGATGATCATGTTGATGATGATGATGATGATGATGAAAATGGTGATGATGATGAAGATGATGAGGAAGGTGTTGATGATGATGATGTTGATGAGGACAATGGTGATGATGATGTTCATGATGTTGATGGTGATGATGATGATCATGTTGATGATGATGATGATGATGAAGTTGAAGATGATGGCGATGATGATGGTGATGATGATGATCATGTTGATGATGATGATGATGATGAAGTTGAAGATGATGGCGATGATGATGGTGATGATGATGATCATGTTGATGATGATGATGATAATGATGATGATGGTGAAGGTGATGATGATGATGAGGATGATGATGATGATGTTCATGATGTTGACCGTGATTATGAGGATGAGGATGAGGATGAGGATGTTCATGATGTTGTTGGAGATGATGATGATGAGGATGATGATGATGATGATGATGATGATGATGATGAAGGTGATGATGATGATGATGATGATGATGATGTTCATTATGTTGATGGTGATGATGATTATGAGGATGATGATGATGACTGATGATGATGTTGATGATGATGATGATGATGATGTTCATGATGTTGATGGTGATGATGTTGACGATGTTCATGATGTTGATGGTGATGATGATGATGATGATGATGGCAATGATGGCAATGGTGATGATGATGATGATGACGATGGTGATGCTGATGGTGATGATGATGATGATGATGATGATGAAGATGATGAGGATGATGGTGATGATGTTCATGATGTTGATGGTGATGATTATGATAAGGATGATGAAGGTGATGATGATGGTGATGATGATGATAATGACAACGATGGTGATAATGTTGTTGTTGATGATGATGATGATGGAAATGATGGCAATGGTGATGATGATGATGATGATGATGGTGATGATGAAGGTGATGATGGTGAAGATGATGATGATGAAGATGATAATGATGATCATGACGATGTTGATGATGATAATGATGGTGATGGTGATGTTGATGACGAGGTGGATGATGATGATGATGACAATGATGGTGATGACGACGATGTTCATGATGATGATGATGATGATGGTGATGATGATGTTCATGATGTTGATGGTGATGATGATGATCATGTTGATGATGACGATGATGATGAAGCTGATGATGACGACGAGGATGAGGATGATTATAATGATGATGAGGATAATGATGATGGCGATGGTGATGATGATGATGATGAGGAGGAAGGTGATGATGATGATGATGATGAAGATGAATATGAAGGTAATGAAGATGATGATCATGTTGATGATGATGATGAAGATGATGAGGAAGGTGATGATGATGATGATGATGTTGATGACGACAATGGTGATGATGATGTTCATGATGTTGATGATCATGGAGTTGAAGATGATGATCATGTTAATGATGATGAAGTTGAAGATGATGAAGAAGATGAAAATGATGATGAACGATATTTTGGGTTTTACATAACGCGCACGCGATTTATGTGAACAAAACGCACTCACGTTTTGTTTATACATAACACGCACGCATTTTGTCTCGTTAAATCACGATCGTGTTTAGTTTAAATTCAAAAATCTATTCCCTCCAAATGATAAGGCCGAGCCTCCACCCATGCTTTCATGGAATTCCTATGCCTATGTGTCTGCTTTGTACTTTGCTTCGGATTCAACATGCCTGTTCCTTGGAGTATGACAAACCATGGCAAATTCAACATTATATCCATATTTTCAATATGCTCGTGTTTAGCAGTTCGTCTAATTATGCTGCACACATCCATTTTTATGAGATTTTAGAAATAGATATGGTTTTTTTTGCAGATTCTAAATATGTAAATTTTAACAAGAATACATAATTTTTTCTATTTTTTTCTTATTTATCTTCTGTCATCACTCAACTCAAAAAACGCACTGGTAGTGTTTTGTCCATATCTCTTTCGTTTCTCAACCATTTAAAAAAAAAATTGTATGGTGCACTAAAGAACACCAACCTCTACATGCTATAAAAAACCCATTTCCAAATAATTGCATTAAGACATTAAAATGCTGCACCCACAATTGACGTACCATTTTCGAGGTTTGATCTCTTAGATAATTAAAAAAAATTATTTTTATTATTGGAAAAATAGTCGTGCACTAGTCCTATATGTTCTATATACGTATACCGGTTTTCGTAAGTTTATTCCATCATTTAGACACTCAGACGCTGCACCCACAAAAACATATACCTTATAATTTGTCCAAAAAATAAAAAGTGCCCGTTAAAATTTATCTAACTTTAGATAGTTAACAACATTTTCAATAGAAAAAAATATATATATTTGGAAAGGTCATTCAATTTCCTACATTTATTATTTTTTACTGATCGCAAGATTCATTGTGTAAGTGTCTCAAAATATCCATGCAAGTTGATGGATGCCTGTTTTTTCAGTTTTGTATTGCATCTAACGTGCCAAAAGAGACCCCCAACTTCTTGCACACACCCATGGAGGTGCTAGTGCAGGTTGATAATTGGTTAAGGAGAAGAATCTGAGAGGCAATTGACAACCCGAGTTGCTTGAATAGGGATGAGGGCCTAACCATTAGTAGATCCTGTCTACCAAACCTAACCAAATAAAATAAAATAAATATTAAACCTAAGGAAAAATTAAATTAATATTAAACCTAGGGAATAATTCAAATTAATTAATAAGTTAACAATATTTTAAATTCAAACTAATCAATATAATTAAAAATTACCTATTAACTTATAATTAAGCCAAATCAAATAAAAATTATAATAGAAATTATATATAAAAAACTAAATTATAGTATATTAAAATTAAATTATTAACTTATTATTAAAACAAGTCAAATAAAAATTATAATTATAATCATAATCATAATCATAATTAAAACAAAAATAAATTTAAAATACTAAGTTAGAGTACATTTTAAAATTAAATAATTAACTATTACTCTAATTAAATAATAATAATTAGATTGAATTAAAACTTAAATAATTAAATTTTAAATGACCTATAAAATAAATCCCAAAAATCCTAGTCGACACCATCCTAAAAGGTTGTTATGTATTAATATATCATTGAAAAATGAACATTGATCCTCAAGATGAGCCACACATAGCTCAAAACATTGACACTAACTCTTCACTCAGTGCAGACTCTCCACAAGATGCTATGAATCTTTACTAAGGAATCTTAACAAACTTAATATCTAACTAGAGTTGATTGTTTGCAAGGCCGCAACAAGGGATTTACTACGTTTTAACTGAGCATAAGGATGCATGGCAAGGAATGCTAGTCCTAGCATGGCCATCCTCTTCTACACAAAGTTGGCTAATTGAGAAAAGCGTTGAAAGGGAAACATCATGTTGAGTTTTTCTCATTACCCATGCTCTCAAGACCACGATATAGGTTAAGTTTGCTCCTCTCTCTCAACCTCAGTATTCTTATGCAAAAAGAGAAGGTAGATGCTCAATCACAAAATCACTCTATAATGAGGTTTGCTTGATTATCTAACTCTTGACTGGTGTATTTGAGCACTCAGGTGGAGGTATCCTTCTCCACAGTCATGCCTAGTTATTTCTCCACAGTAATGATTAGTTACTTTTTCTTGTTTTGCTTGTCAATACCATTAAGAATTGTAATCTCAAGGGTCCACTATGTTCAAAAGTGCATTAATTCTAGTTGGTTATTTGAGTAGTTGACTTGGTCACCATACATAGAATTAGTGACTCATGTTATTCTCTCACCCATGGTATTAACCAATGGTTTTTCTATTATGTATTCCTATAAATATTTGTGTTAATAATGAGAAGGAATTCTACTTACGAGGCAATCAATATGCCCATTGTGTTATCCTTCACATTTACACATCATCTCTTTGTTTGTTAAACTTTAACATGGTATCAAAGTGTATAGCCTGATCCATTCCTTTTTGTTTTTGGGTAAGCCTTTTGACAAAGTGGAAAGCACACACAAATTAGATTGGAGAAGATTGAATCTTGAAGATGGAGCTACCAGAAGAGCTTGAAGAGGTAAGAAATATGTTAACACTAGTAGGACTATGGAAGAAATTTGATGGAAATAATTATGATCTATGGGACATGGAAGTAAAAGGTTTGTTAAGGTCAAAATGATTGTGGAATTTTGTAGTTGAACATGAGCCTATTGTTGCAGAAGCATTTAAGGCTTTGACAGAATTCCAGAAAGACAAAAGACAAGTTGTTTCCTTAAGTCTCATACAAGAAAGTATATATTATTGAATTTGTCATTACATTGTAGAAGCTTATACTCCAAAACGATCATGTGATATATTGAAAGAAGTGTTTAGTGAAGAAGAACCAACTGTTTAAGAAAGTGACTTTGCAAGTCACATAAAGCACCAAGAAATCTACAAAGAATTAGAAGACAGTTAGGAAGACCGTGTTTTTGAGGCAGTTAACTTGATCAAGTAAGCCCAACAAATATTTTTTATCCTCTTGTGTTTGCTGATAATAATGAAAACAAAACTTGTCATTGTATCGATACCAAGTAATGTGATTGATAGTCTCAATGAGCAAGAGACAGTTGACAACAACATAGAAGCTACAACACTTGCTGAGAATGAGCAACGAAAAAATTGATAGAAACATAGAAGCTTCAACATTTGTTGAGAATGAGAAACAGATAGTTGATATCAACATAGAAGAAACACTAGCATAGAAGAACAACAAAATCAAAAGTTTGAGGGAGATATATGAGCAAACTCCTATTATTGATGTAAAACTACAGTATGATCTATTTTCTCGTCATCCCACAATTTTTGAAAAAGCATTGAAGGATGTATAGTGGGTACAAGCAAATGAAGAATTCAATGCAAATGATAAAGTAATTGTCATTAATGAGGAACACAAAGATGTGAATGCTCTCCAAGAAGAGATGAAATCTATCATATTCTTTCCTACGAAAAAAAAAGTGTGCATGTAAAAAGGACACCAAGAAAAACCATATTGAAATAGAAAACGAAGACTTGCACTATGTTCTAGAAGCGAAAGAAGATGCTGAAGAAAACCTCCTTAGCATCAAGATCCAGACGACAAAGAAGATGTCGTTTGAGTACACATCAAGGAAGAAAGTAAAGCTCAAGTTTTTGAATCAAATGTAAGCCTAGCATAGACCACCATGTATCCTTACGCATTAATAGTACTAAAAATATTGTCCTACTTGAGATTAAGAGGGTGTGACCACAATTGTAATCTCAACAGTCCATTATGGTTAAAAGTGCATTAATTAATTAGTTACTTGAGTAGTTAGTTTGGTAAGGCTACCTAAAATTAGTGACACATGGTGGTACTCTGTATCCCCTGATGTTGACCCATGGTTTTGCTATTATATATTCTTATAAATACTTTTGTTGATAATGAGACGGCATTCTGAAATGCCGATTGTGTGTTCTCTCCCATTCCTTCTTCATCTCTTTGTTTGTTAACTTCAACAAATACATTATATTCGGGGTAGTGATTTCCATGTATTCATTTTGTAATATATTTTTGCAGGTTTGCACTTAAAACAGTTAACTTAGTGATGGTTGTTGGAGATCACGTTCCTTTGCACATCACTAGAGTTCATTTGTGGTAAGTCATTTGGGTTTTCCTAGAATCGATTGCACATATAATTTTGTTTGAAGTTGGTTCATTCCTCAAAGATTCAATATGCATGTACAATTTTCTTGGGGCCTACTAACCTATAGAAAATTGATGTGCTTACACCAACTTTATATCTGCATGGAGTTGTTTTGCATGGATAGTATGAGTTCTGGTCAACTCTATAAATCTATACATTTCGGTTGCAGTACGATTTTCCCTATATATCTTTTACAGAATCGATCTGCTTGCACCACTTGTCAAAGGAGCAATTTGCTTGCATTCATGGGGTTTTGTATAGGTCTGATCGCTACATTCAGTTTACATAATCTATTTGCTCGAGTCTATTTGCTTATGCTGCTGCTTGTATACAGATTCGATTGCATACTTAATTTGTTCTGCATGTAAACTTATGGTTTTCGTATGTTTCTGGGATGAATCCACTATGTTAGTGTATAGGCGTTATTGCATAACATGGATAAACATATCTGATTTGCATAGAATCGATCAGTTGGTGTAGAGTCATATCTTCGATTAACATGCGTCTTGCATGTACAAGATAGATATACTGTTATGGATATAGTTGCATGCACATATAGTTATTCTCCTTGCACATAATCAATTAAGTTGCATCTATGTTTTGCATATGCCAACCAATTATATTAAAGTCTCTCATGTTCCACATACACTTACTTACGTAAGATCTTCGTACATTGAAAAAAGTTAGGATCTCGAACTACCAAGGCCCTTTTAGATAATGGTTAAACAACCATTATTATTAGATATGGGCGGTCTTAAATCTTGTTCAAACATGTGATAGATTCATAGTTAGATCTGATCATTTCATACATAGATCGTTTTAATATGCTAGCTAAATATATTTAACAACATGCCTTGCATATGGGAAGATAATTAGATGCTAACATTTTATTTTCTTTGTTTTCTCATGTTAGTGTTGGTTGGTTTTTAAAATAACATGATTTTAGAAATAACAACAAAAGAACCTTTTTAGGGAAAAAAGGGATGAAAAAATAGGTAGTGTTTAGAGCTCCAGGATAATACAATTTAGGTGTTTGATGAATTAGTGCAAAAATGAATAAAAGTGTAATTAACATACTATTGATTTAAATGTATCATTGACCAAAAATTCTTGAATTCATGTATTAGTAGATAAAACATGAATAAAAGTGTAATTAACATGTTAATGATTTAAATGTATTATTGACCAAAAATTCATGTGTTAGTAGATCACAAGGATAATAAGCAAACTATCTAGCCCACATATCTAAATTAGTAAAGGAAAATGAACTAACCAATTATTAACTACCAATTGGAATTAATGTAGAATAATTGCAAAGAAATGAAAATGCACGGAATTAATTTGGCTAAAAAAACTTTAAATGTTAGTAGAAAAATACAACTTTTATTTATAATTTTGTAATGTATATCTAAATTTAACTTGCTCCTTTAAAATTGGAAGAAATAACCGACAACTTGATACAAATTCAAATTTTAAATGCTAGTTTAATATTAGTTCTGCTGATGTGATAATTTAAGCTTAATAAAATGGGAACTTTGTGTATTGGACGTTTTATAAAAATAAGCTAAATAATTTTCACTCATTGTACCTAATTAAATCATATTAAAAAGAAAGAATAATAGTTATTTTGATCTGAAAAATAAAACAACAAAAAAAAGAGAAAAATTCATTATTGAAAATGGTAAATTTTTTAATGTACAATTAGTTAAATGGATGAAGTTTATACATGTTAGTAAACTAAAATAAGTAATGGATGAAGTTTATACATGTTAGTAAACTAAACTAAATCAACTTATTATTTACATTCTAAATGTACATATCTTACAGTTTTGCAAAATGTAAACAAAAATCATAAACATAGCAATTAAGCTAAATAATGACAATAGACACATATATGCTTAAATATGATTCTTATTAAAAGTTAAATTTTCTAATCAATAATTACAATAAGCCACTACCAATTCAAGATTCTTATTAAAAATTAAATTTTCTAATCAATAAATAGAATAAGCCACTACCAAATCAACGCTTAGAGAATAAGATTTACAAGACCCTACCCAACTCTCAACAACATAAGTTCTTCCATAAAACCCATACAACATGAGGACTCCCAGCTCATATTGTTGTACCTCTAGTGGAAGGTCACTTTTCCTTTACTCCAAAGGATGGACCTTAAACGTGCTCTTAACTGCAATCACTTCCTATTAGGCGCACAGACAACTAAGTATGGAAGGGAAAAAACCAATGCAGAACCTAGCAGTACCAATTTCTTAGCTTTGGTGCAAGATTTCCTTGTTGCATTTAATGAACGAAAATTGTTTTGATGGCCTTAGAATCTAAACGGTTGCTCTTTATTTTATCATTTTATTTTCTATGCTTGTGTGAATGATGGTGAGCTCCAGTAACTGACGCTCACCCTCTAACCTCGAATGAACGTCTAAGTTTTCAATGCACAATTTTAAAGATGAAGCGTTGTGAGCACGTATTTTTTCATTTATTTGACTTTCCCACATAGTTGAAGTTGAATGGTAGTTTGGCTAGAAAGATTTTTCCATGAACTCTACTGTCATTAACTTTCTCACAACCATACTGTATATAACTTCTCTCTGACTTGATCCTTCAACAATTATATCAAATTGATATAAAATGCATCATGACTATACATTTCTAAAAGTTTAGTTAAGAAGATGAAGGCTGTTTTGGCATAACTCATGTGATGTGCTATCTCGGAATTAATTTTTAGACCACTTCCCAGCTGTTTAATTTTTTTATTTTTTTCATATAATTCTTTGGTCTCATAGCCAAGTTGACCAGGGAGCTTTTTGTTGTGGAGTGTTACCACGAAAGCATTCAAGTGGGAAATGAAATGACACGCATAATAAAACTGTTATATGGCGTGATACATTACTCAGTCATATCCGGCTTTGAAATATAGTTTCCAATCTCCGTCACGAAATGAGTATAACCTTCCCTACCACAATTTTAGTGTCTCTGCGACTACATTACAAATCTATTCATGAATCTGAATGATGGTTGTTGGTAATGTAAACTCACTGAGGCCGCTTGCAAAACATAGTACAAAACGATAGGTTGACTAAGAATTGATCATGTTAAAACTCTATTATGTCCTCCATTTGTCATAGTTGCACATCATTGCTTTTCTCGTCGAACGTTTTCTTAGCCGCGTTTTCATTTGCATTTTACTTTTTTCTTTGTTATATTTTTTCATGACTTGTGGATTCCTGTGTCTCTTGCATGGTGTGATAATTCCCCTTCTTTGTTTGTTGTTAGCAGGTGTGCCAATGCTTGAGCTCTGTAATGCCTAATTGTATGATATTTTTGTTAGATATAATTCCTAATTGTATGATATTTTTGTTAAATATAATGCAAAAATATATTAGTAATGTTTTTCTATATTTAGATATTTTGTTTGAACGGCTGGCTTCTATGTTATAGGATCTGATCCATATTCATTGGATCTAGCTTAGGTTATTTTTTTGCTATATATGTAACCTTAAATCTTTAATACAATTGAGTTGAGTGTTTTTCTTTGTGTCTCTTGGTATCAAAGCCATTGTGTGAGGAAACCATAAATTAGTTAAAGAGTGTTGTGTGAGATCCACTGTCTTGGAGAAGCTGAAATTTAAAAGCCTGAGTGTTGGGCATGAGTTTTTTTTTGAAACTGCTGATAAATCAAGTGGAGAAATCGTTCGGCATGATATAATCAAGTGGAGAAATTGCTGGGCGTGATATATGAGAAATCACAGCTAAATATTATTTATTTTCTCCATCATGTGTGCTGACTCTGATCTGGTATCTTTTCCTCTCATGTGGAGAAATCCCTGCATGAGTGTAGTTGACGGAGAGAACGCTAAGGCATATCGCACATAAGGTAAATTCACTATCATAGGTCATATCACGTGTGTGAGCCTCTGAATTCTTTTTTTTAACGGCCGACGCACTTCTTGAGAGAGGAGTGTGTGCTGTAGGCGCCTCCACTCTGGAGAGACAGAGCTCTGACAACGCTTCTGCAAAAGTGACTTGTGCGCCGACAGCGTCTAGGAGAAGGAGGGAAGCAGCGCCGGTGAGCCCTCCCTTGCATCAATTTTTTCCGGCGCGGGATCAGGGCCATGCAGTGAACGGCGGGTTATTTGGTTGATTTGAAAGTGAAGAGGTGAGCCAATATTTCTTTTTTGCCGGCGCGGGATCAGGGCCATGCAGTGAACGGCGGGTTATTTGGTTGATTTGAAAGTGAAGAGGTGAGCCAATATTTCTTTTCCCTGTCTCGTTAAAATTATTTTCCTTTCAGTTCTGTGAAAATGGTGGACTCTTGTCGATTTATGTATTACTGACGCATCAAAATTGACTGGGGAGAACTGTGTAAATTGAAAATTCAAGTTAATTATTGTACTTGAAGCTCTTGATTTATGGCCAATAGTGAAAGGGGATGAACTGTAGATCCTTTGTCAATCTCAGATTGGAATTCGGGCGAAAGGCAAGCAAAGGTGTTGATTCGTATGATTGTAAAAGACTTTAATAAAATTTTGTTTTTAAAGACCAAATTATTGTCTATTAAGATCGATGTGAATGAAACTATGAATAAATACCTCTCCTGCATGAAAGACTTCAGAATAAATCTCTGTGACATAAGTGAAGAAGTATCTAGTACTGATCTGGTATCTAGCACATTAAAAGGTCTTTTTCCAAATTACAAAGTTTGTCTCATCTCTTGCAGCAAGACAGGCCCCTCCTACATTTACAGAGCTCGATGAAATCCTGATACAAGAATAAGATCAGGTGAAGATTTATGAGGCGGAATCTTAGTCTTCTAATCAGGCACTGATGGCAAGAGGCAAATACCCACATAGAGGGAATCACCGGAATCCACACAAAGGAAAGTTTTGTGCAAAACACAGAGGTATGTCACACGAATGACACTAGTGCTAATAAAGATGTTGTATGCCATTATTGTGGAAAATTAGGTCATATAGCTAGAGATTGTTTTAAAAAGATAAACAGTTACTCAAACAATAGATACATGAAACATAATGGAAATTATGTTAGAAAAGACACCCGTGATGTCAATGGATTTAAAAACCTAAGATTGTTTATATCTGAACATGCTTTGTTTGCTGAGACAGATGATGAAAATGCATATTTCATAGATTCAAGTGCATCTGCCCATATGTAATGTAATAGAGATTGGTATGATGAGTATTATGAAAAGTCAAATGGCACACACATCTATATAGGTGATAACAAGTCTCACAAAGTTTTACGTTATGGAGTGATAAGTGTTAACCTACCCAATGGACAATTTAAACAGATACATAATGTGATCAATGTCCCAGGCATCAAAAATAACTTAATATATGTTTATGCTATCACCGATAACAATATGAAAGTTGAATTTGATAAATATAAGTGCCATGGCAAAGATGTTCAATATCATTATAGGGTTATAGCGACATGATCTAGACTTGGTGGATTGTACAAGCTGGATGCAATCAAGTGCAATGATCAGGCACTAGCAGCATCAACTATTTCAAATGTCAAATTATGGCATCAAAAGTATGGACACCTCAGTCATAATGATCTCATGTTATTACAGAAAACGTCGATGGTTGAGGGTCTTCCTGTTATTAAAAATGATCATATTGAATGTGTTGCATGTGCAGTTGGAAAACAACACAGAAATGAATTTCCTAACCATGAAGAGAAGAGACGGACTGAACTCCTTGAACTAATACACACCGATGTATGTAGACCTATGCAGACCAGATCACTTGGTGGTGCATGTTATTTTCTTATATTTGTTGATGACAGATCCAGGTTCACATGGGCTTACTTCATCAGAAGAAAAAAAGATGTCTTCGAATACTTCAAGGAATTTAGAATCAAAGTTGAGAAGAAAACAAGTAAATACATTAAAATCCTTAGATTGGATCAAGGTGGTGAGTACGCGTCTAGTGCCTTTACAAGATATTGTACAAAAAATGGAATCCAACAACAATTCACATTCACCGATACACCTCACCAAAATGGTATTGCTAAGAGGAGAAACAGAACACTGGTGGAATGTTCTCACATCATGCTCCAAGGCAAAAACATTTCTAATGGATTTTGGGTTGAATCAATTAACACTGTTGTGTACCTAAAGAATAGGAGTCCAACAAAGAAATTAGAACTTCAAACCCCCTTTTAAGTCTTTTATGGCTATAAATCTAAAATTAGTCATTTAAGAATATTTGGTTCTAGAGATTTTGCATACATACCTAAAGATGACAGAAGGAAATTGGATGCAAAATCCATTGAATGTGTCTTTGTTGGCTGGTGTGATGATTAGAAAACATACAAATTATTTCATCCTAGTTTACACAAATTGATTGCTAGTAGAGATGTTGTATTTCATGAAAATACATATATATGTAACATGATGAATAATGCTGATGAAGAACTGATCCCAGATGAGCATGTTAGAATAGATAAAATTATTCAAAAAGTGTAGAATCAACAACAGGTGCAAGAACAACAGCAAGTTCAGGAACATGAATCAAGCATGAGTGATACTACCTCAGATGATGAAACAACAAAAGACATGAGAATCATGGATGGAACTCCAGCAGGTACTGTAGTAACTAGAAGGTCAGCTCATCAAACTTATCCTCTAGTAAAGTTTAGAGATTATGCCTTGATGACTAGTATAATGAATGTCATAGAATCATTAAATTATGAACAAGGCAAAGATAAGGAATGGGTAACTGCAATGAATGAAGAATATAATTCTATTATGAGAAACAAAACTTGCGATTTAGTAGAATTACCCAAAGATAAAGTACCCATAGGATCAAAATGGCTATTGAAATCTAAACTTAAAGCAGATGGTAGTATTGACAAGTTTAAGGCAATATTGGTTGCAAAGGGTTATTCTCAGCAAGAGGGGATTGACTTTGAAGAGACATATGCACCAATAGCTAAGTTAAACACTATTAGATTGCTAGTTGCATTAGCTACTAAACATAACTGGAGAATACTCCAGTTAGATGTCAAATCTGCTTTTCTAAATGGTGATTTAAAAGAGGAAGTATACTTAGTGCAGCCTGAAGGTTTTGTTCAGAAAGGACAAGATCATCTTGTTTGCGGGTTAAAGAAAGATATCTATGGACTGAAACAGGTTCCTAGATCGTGGTATATCAAGATTGACACATTCTTTAAACAGCAAGGGTTTCTCAAAAGTAAAAATGATTCAAGTTTATAAATTAAAGAAGATAAACAGGGAAATGTTTGCTTGATATCCCTATATGTGGATGATCTTATCATTACTGGTGGAGCATATAAATTAGTTGTAGATATTAAAAGTAATTTGTCACGGGAATTTGAAATGAAAGAACTTGGTGACTTACATTATTGTTTAGGCATTACTTTTTGGAGAGAATCTGGTAAAACATTAATCACTCAAAGCAAACATGCAAGGGAAATACTTGATAGATTTCAAATGGGTGAATGCAAATCTGTGTCCACTCCTTTGGATCAAAATACCAAATTATACAACAATGATGGATCTAAAGAAGTTGATGGTACTTTGTAGCGTCAACTAGTGGGTAGTATGAACTACCTCACTACTACAAGGCCAGACTATCATATTCTATTAGCATCCTTAGTCAGTTCTTGGCTAAGCCATGCGAAACACATTAGAAAGCTTCAAAGCAGGTTCTAAGATATTTAAAAGGAACTGTTAATTATGGGCTTTTATATACTGATATATCTGATGTTCTGTTGGCAAGTTACTCTGATTTTGTCTGGGTAGGAAATCCCGATGATAGAAAATCCACTTCTAGATATGCAATTAACATTGGTTCATGAGTCATATCATGGAGCACTAAGAAACAACCAACTATTTCTTTATCATCCACACAAGCTAAATACAAATATTTAACCAATGATACTTGTGAAGCCATTTGATTGAGTCACATTCTTGAAGATGTTGGAATACAACAAAAACAAGGTACTAGAATCCAGTGTGAAAATCAAAGCTCAATTAAGCTGGCACACAATATAGTCTACCATGCCAGATCCAAACATATTGAGTTGCAACATCATTTTGTTAGAGAAAATATTAAGTCTCAAGAAATTGAACTCATCTATTGTAATACAAGTGAGAATGTTATTGATATTTTTACTAAACCAGTTGGAAGGATCCATTTTGAGGATCCGGAGAGGAAAATATGTGTTTTCAATAATCCATTTCTGCATTAAGGGATATTGTTAGATATCATGCAGAAATATATTCATAATGTTTTTCTATATCTAGATATATTGTTTGAACAACAGCTATGCTGTAAGATCTGATCCACATTTATTGGATCTAGCTTAGGTTATGTCTTTTTTATATATGAAATCTTTAATCCTTAACACAATTGAGTTGAGTGTTTCTCCTCCTGTTTGTCTAAGCGAGCCTTTGTGCTCTACTTGTTTCCTCCTTGGTTTCTCTAATTATTTCGTCCTGCTAATTAATATCTAATGCATCATTTCTATCCATCTTTGCTATAACTGAGTTCTCATGCGTTGTCGTATTGGTAATTTCTTTTAAGTGGCAACTTATTCATGATGGAACCATGTTAAGTCTACTAATATTCTAACCCGAGTCTATTTTCATGGTATTCATTATTTCCTCCATATATTTGGGTTGATTTAACGGCTCTCCCTCCAACAATTCCTTCCGTGTATTCATGCCAAACAAAGCAATCTGCATGTAGTTTTCAGGTTTTGCTTAAACGTCTCGTGGATTCCATCATGACATTTTGACGCCCTTTCTAGTAGTGTGTGTTTTTTATTCGCAAGGGTTACGTAACAACATGCGTTGTTGTATTGGTAATTTCTTTTATGTGGCAACTTATTCATGATGGAACCATCTTAAGTCTACTAATATTCTAACCCAAGTCTATTTTCATGGCATTCATTATTTCCTCCTTATATTTGGGTTGATTTAACGTCTCTCCCTCCAACAATTCCTTCCGTGTATTCATGCCAAACAAAGCAATCTGCATGTAGTTTTCAGGTTTTGTTTAAACGCCTCGTGGATTCCATCATGACATTTTGACGCCCTTTCTAGTAGTGTGTGTTTTTTATTCGCAAGGGTTACGTAACAAATTTTCGAGTGTCTTGGTATGTAATGCTACATTAACTCTGTACATGCAGAGTGTATGCTGCAGTTAGGGCTTTGCACTCTTAGTTTTTCTTTTCTTAATCCACACAAAATGGTTCATGAAAATGAAGTTCTCCTTCCAACAAGTCCACACAGTAATCCTACCAATCAAATTGCCAATATTCCTATCAACCAACATGAAATATTGTTATTAATAATACTTGGGCAATTTCCTTCTTACTGCTAGTACTAAGAACCTACATTGCTCACAGTCTATACAGCCTATGTGGATAGAGAATTTTCAAATCATGCCCAAAATGGACCTTGATAATATTCTCATATATATCAAATGCTTAGTTCCTCCCCTTCAATTGTACATTTTCTTGAAATTCCATATTTCATATTTTTAATTCTCTCTTCACTTATTTTTTTGTTCTTTCAATTTAAAATTTGTTTTTTTTCTTTATTGTGTTAGATCCTATTTTTCTTCCTGTTCATTTTCATTCTTGTTTCTTCAACAAGAATCTCTTGGGATTTTTTTTTCATTTAATTTGTATAGGACGTTTTTACTATTTTTAGCTAGTATTATAGGAGGTGACACATATTCAAGAGTTTCATTTTCTATAGTTGTCTATTCATATTTTAGGTTGCTTATTTTCTATTTTTCTTTGTTTATTTAGAATTTTTTTTTTAATATTTTATTCTTTGTTTATTATTATCTTCCCTTATAGAGATAAGGATCCCTCTTTAATTGGGTTTTCCCACAACACCCAAGAAAAAATCTAATTTTAGCAAAGAATTCAACATATCCAAATATGTAGTACATACAACTCATAATGTTCGTGTTTTCACATAACACATACCTGAAATACTTTGGAAAACATTCTGTGGTATTAGAAGAAACCTCATGTTCCTTTCCTCTTTCTCACCCAAGACTTACAAATTCTCAAGGAGGGGATCATCTTTATACTTACTTTTTCATTAGCAACTTGACATAAATTTTCTAACTTATAAATATGTTCATCTTTATAAGGATTCACCTAGTTTAATGAATCCATATCCATATTCACCTAGTTTAAGGATTCACTTTTATTTTTATCGTTCCTTCTTTTTTATTGTTTATCCTCTTACACCTTCTTCCTTCTTAGTCACCCCCGTCTCTTTCTTCACCTCCCAATCGGTTGCTATCTTCATGCATCAACATTTCAAAGCAATACCATACATGAGATCATTTCATTTTGGTGTGATTAACCATAATGAAATATCCCTATAAGACATGGTGCTTCATCCTATAGACTATATCTATGAGATTACCTTACCAACCATACTACTCACATTTCTGACCTTCCTCTCTTTCCTTCATTAGGAATTTCTTGATATCGCCACCCTTGTTACCATCCTTTTAATAAAATATCCTTAGCATAATCACATTGTACCATTTCCTTTACGTCTATCATTTGTCTTTTACACAAGAGTTGATGTCACTGTCCTATTTGACATCCCTTAAGAAACATGTCATAAATCCATGGAACACTTAAGAATCATCTATATGCCCACATCAGGTAAGCATCATATATATGATTAATTCATTTAACCTCATTTAGCACACAAACCATGCAAAACACTAGACCATGAAGCCACATTGTGCATAGAGTTTAATTTCATTAATAATTTTTAAGTTTTCTTTGTCTTTATATTTAGTGTCATAATGATTGGTTTTTTGTATTTTTTTTTGAGATATAGAACAATGTAAAGTAATCCTATATAGTTTTTTAGTTTATTTGAATAATGTGATGTTGTATAGATTATTCTCAATTCTATATTCAGTGCCACTGTGAATCATTCTCCTAATGTAAGAAATTATTTTGCATCTACTAGGAATGGTGATAAAAAATCTAGTAAGAATCATGAAATTGATGATGGGAAGTTTGATGTACCTTATACCTAATTAAAATGAATAAGGGAGAAAGAGTTTTTAATCAACAACTAGGAAACATTGCTTAGAACCTAGAACTTGGAAAGCTAAAAATATCACCTCATGCAGATAAGACCTTGAACATATTTTTTATCATTTTTCAATAGTTTTATTGATTTTCTATTTTGATACTAATTGAAATTACTTTATCATAATCATTACAAAGACAAGCTCAACAGTGCTTACAATTCCACATCCTACAATTCACAATAGAGATCATGAGTGTGATTGTAATGTCCCAAAAAATTGAAAAAATAAAATAAAATTATTAGGCTAGTTAAATACTACGTGAACCGGACATTATCTTAACATATGCGGAATGTGTTGTATTTTGTTTCACTGCATTGTATTGTCACAAGTTGTTCTTACTTCCTTCTCTATGTTTTCCCGATGTGGTTATTAGTGTAATGCTATGTTGTCGTTATGTTTCTTAATATCTGAGTTTGATGGTTTATGTATTTAGATGTATGTATGTTATTATGATTGGTTACTTATTGGTTATAAAGTTCGATTACTTGTTTTATGAATAATTCCAACTTAACTTGTATTGTCAAGGGGTGGAGTGGCGGGACTTGTTTCCCTTGTAAACACACCTGGAAGGTAACTATTTTAACTTGCCTCTACATGGATTACTTAGTTCTTATGGAAGTAATGCATTTTTTTCTTGTCATGTGCAGGTGCACTTGACGACAAAAACTGACAATAAAAGCGAAGCAAATACATACTGCCCCTGCGTCACTAGCACATAGCTTAGATGATGAATAGACTTACAGTCATATCCTAGTTATTATTATTACAGTCATTAGTTATTATTTATACAATGTTAGGTTACTAGGCCTGTGTTTGCACTGGTTACCATTTGGTTTTATGGTCTTATGACCTTGATTTAATTGCTTCTGTACTTTAACATTCACATGGTATGCAATGTATAGGCTTATCATATTATAACATAGCCCTTGGTTTATTAAAGTCTTGTCTATAAGTTTGAAAACATAACATTATCCATTCATGGCATATTACAAATGCCATGAATTATGGATATACCCTAAGTATTTGATACACATGTTGGTTTTTATATGTTGCATGGTGATTAAACATTGCATTGTGCTGTGGGGTGACATGAACTATATACTTTGGGTTTTCATTTTTGGTAATGGAGGCCAAGGTGGCGAATTCAATGTGCTTTGGAAAGCATGGGTCTCAAGATTAGGGCTTGGACTAGCACGATGGTTTGGTTCATTTGCGAAATGGTTGCATGAGCTCTATCTCTGGTCTACACTGTGGCATGGAGCTTTGGAGGTTGGATGCATTGGAAGGCATGTTTTTCGATATGGTTTAGCAACAATTGTATTGTTGTTAGGTTTGGTATTTTCAACATAATCCTCATCTTGGCTTTGGTTTTGTTGTGGGTTGCAGGGTTTGGATAGCGTGGGTCGTGGGTCTCCCCAATGGTCATCACATTACCCATTACGGGTAAGACCTGCTGTAATCAAGTCAAAAATTGCTCCTTTTCTTTTGTGGGTGTTTGTGACAGAGGGTGAAGCTCGTCGTTTGTTGAATGCTTGGTTTGGTTTTTAATGGTTACGATTTGGAAAGGGACTTTCTGTAAAAATTATTTAAAGCATCCAGAGATGCATTTATGACTTGGTATTTTTTGTTTGGGTTTAGCACCTTCGGCCAAGACTAAATGTATTTTGGTTTTGTAAAAGAATACTCTATTCAGTAATGTTGGCCATGGTGAATGCTTATTGCTCTTCATTTTGTTAATATGTTTAAGTTTTGGTAATGGTGACAGCACCATTGCTTGCAATGGTGCAAGGCCTTGGATACACGACTGTGTAAATTCTTATATTGGTTTATAATGGTTATTTGTACAACATTTACATACTGTGTGCATCGTGGTTATGCTTCTTAGTTTGGGTGCTAGTTTAACTCTGTGTAGATTTGTAATTATTGTTTAAGTTCTTTATACAGATTGTTAAAAATGTTATTTTTGGCCTTTGGAGCCATGCCATTGATGGAAATGGTGTTCCCTCTTTAGCATAGCGACTGTGTAGGAGATGAATTAAAATGTTGATTTATGGATGAAGTTGTGGGCTGTAATTCCTACCTTTGTATTTATAAAAGAGGTTATAACTGTGGGTTTTACCCTACAGATGGATGTTGTTGCTATTTGCTTAGTGTTGACAGAGGCTTTAATGGGTTAATGATAGGGTTTATTGTTGTTGCATAACTGGCCGTGAGCCATGTAATAGATATAGCTTGTAATTTTAACTTGGGGTTCTTATTAGTGTATGTGGTTATAATGTCTTACATCATGTATGATTGATTTGGTAGAGAATTGAGAAACATTGACAGAGCAACAATTTTAGGAGGTGTTTTATTATTTATGGCAATTGATTTTATTAGCGTTGTCTATGTAGAATATAAATGAATTATTACAACATTGGTAAGGCTGATAGAGAATCCTACAAGATTCGATGTGGTGATTTTTAATTGTGTTATGGGTGAACTCCATAGGATTCGATCCACAAAATCCGATCTTGGGTCATGATGGTTGTAAAGTATATGTGTGCGAAATAACTTGTTTGGGCATTCATGCCCACAAGATTCGATCATGTCACCTCTTTTCATTTATACGATATTTTAATGAGTTCTTGAAATTTCCTTATGATATACGATTTGGATAGATGTATTTTGTGTAATAATTATATGGTTTGGTTATTAAGATTTTTGCAATGGTGCTCAGATACCTTAGAGGTCTTCGATAGTTGACTACATATTTGGTTTATTGCTTTCTTAAATGGATGATAATGATTGGTTTATAAAAATGTTTATTTATTGATCCGGAAACAAGATCTTTGATACTCTATGACGTTAACATGAATTGCATAAAGAGCATGAATGAAGCTCACAAATCCATAAGAAGAGAACTAAACAACATAGACAATATGCACATAAAGACAACAAGTTGATAACGGAGTTCGTCCAGGATGGACTACGTCTCCGGGCCTGCTTCTCAATAGGAGGGCCGATCTATAATCTCAGCATAAGGCAAAATACATGGCAATGATACAATGATACCTTGGCGACAATGTTCAGAAAGAGAACCACTGCCCAAAACACAACAAGACTGCTTCCAGCAACTCTGAAGCCTGAAGACGATGTAAAACAAGTATAAACACTCGTACCTTCCTCCTGCAGAGCTACACAATCTCCCTTCTCTCCTTTAGCTACAAAGTCTCCACTCCAAAGCATGACCTTGGACTCCAAAGCATGAGTGGCAAATGGCATATGAGGGGTTCTATATAGGCTTGAGTTAGCCTTCATCACATTCTCCTCATGATTCTTCAGTTACAACAAATTTGCCTAAATAGGCATGTGGTTACAAACCTCCAAGTTGGTTAGCATGTGGTTGGGCTCTTTATTAACAAATAACCAAAGATACTTAACAAAATACCCTTTTAAAAAGGCATTCCCTTTTGGTTGGTTTTTAATATGGTTACAACCATATAAGAACCATGCAAAGCCACTTTTAACTTAACCCAAAGTTCGTTAAGCAAGGGTGGCGCTCCACAAACCCACTTTACACCATAAACAAAGTTTTAAAAACACATGTGGTTCGACCCCACCAACGTTGGTTACATGTGATAAAGCCATAACAATGTTTGTTATGCCATATGTGGTGCGCTCCAACATTCATTAGGTGACGTGTAACATTTAAAAGTTTGTTATAACACATGTTTTAATATCTTTAACCACTTTAAGCCCTTAACCAAAGTTTTTAATGCACATGTGTTTAAATGGTGGCATGTCCCACGTGGTGGTTGTGCCAACGGGAGGGGAGCGAATCTTGTGAAGAGTGGTGAATACTTTTGCATAAACATGCATCAACCAACCGGGAGTTGCCACGTGTCTCCATTTCATTGGTCCATGTCAATGCCTTGTTAGGTGCCAACTTGATGCCACCTCACCACTTATCATCTACGTGGCATGCATTAACCAACCGAGAGTTGCCACATGTCTCAGCTTCATTGGTCCATGTCAATACCTCGTCATCTTGTACGGATTCCATGTGTCACCCTGCCAGTGGTGCCACGTGGCACCCCCATTTTGCATGTTTCATCAATACAACAAAGCGCGATAACTTTCTCATACAGAGTCCATTTGAGGTGAAACGAAAGCCGTTGGAATCGTCTCGACGAGCCCTTTGATCTGGTGCTATTTTTGCTGAGATTGGAGGACTTCAAAAATTTTGCCTTCTTGGATCCTCCTGGATCAT
>LPNX010752313.1:199176-224909 GCA_001517045.1 Pseudotsuga menziesii | reverse complement strand
TGGTGCTTGGATAAAAAGTCCGTGATGGAAAGAAGCAGTTATAAATGGTGTAAGTTTCATTTTTGAACCCTTCTTGGGGAAAACACACTACTGTTTGAGTTTGGTACAAATAAACCCTCTCTTATTTTTTTTGACATCATGTGATACATTTTAATTCCTAATAAAGTGATTTGCCTAAGGGCGCCTATCAAGTGTCACCCTTTCTTGTGTTTAGTTTTTTTTTTCCTTAGGTAGAAATATAAAGGGGTATAAAAAATGTAAATGAAAAAATGGATACATGCAATATATAGGGAAAATAGGGGTTTTTTAAAATCGGCAAGGCATATTGGGAGGGGGTTAAAAAAAAAGATTTTGGGAGGTATTTTCCAATATTTTTTGAAAATAGGGGTATTGTTTCATATGCCACAAACGAACGTGCTATGGTATGGTTTCACTAAGTGAAGACCCTGTGGGTGTTGCCCCCAAACCCCCTTTTTCGAGGCGTTGCCCCAAACCCCAAGGCATGGGGAACGAGTGTACAGTACTCCTGGGTTACAATCACAACTAAATAATATCTCAGGCTCTGGAAGATTAGGCTCCACAACCAACACAAAGAAACAAACTTGGTGTTAGAAGTAGAAGATGTATTTTCTTGGGATATTTAGAAACTTGCAAGGCATACCATCTTTATGATGAGGTAAACAAGAATTTTTTTGTTTTCATAGATGTCATTTTTCTTGAAACTAATAAAAATGACAAGTCTATTGAAAGGAGGCTTGATCATCTAGATAATTTTTCTTATCTAAAGACATATTATGAATTTGATAATGAAATTCCAAACCTTGAAGGGGGGATCGCGATATTGGATGAGGACCAATCTTTGCAATTTCCTTTTGAAGCACCAACACCCCCTCATGAAGAAGAAGTTCCCACCACTTCACATGAACTGGATGATGTTATTGAGAGAATTGGAAGATTGAACCTTGAAGAGAATTAAGCACCTCGAGTTGATTAGCATGGACCATCAAAGAAGATTCCAAAATTTTCCATAATGACACTTGAAAGTGTCCATCAAGATGAAGTTGGAAAGACAAGAACAAGAAATTCAACAATACAAGATAACAGAGGAGAAGCATATAATACAGGTGATGACATGGATGTCTCATTTGATTGTAAATTGAATTTATTTGCTAAATTTGAACCAACTTCCTTTATAGAAGCTACTAAATGTGATGAATGGAAAGAAGCTATGAAAAGTGAATATGACGCACTCATAAAGAATGGAACCTAGAAGTTAGTTGACCTTCTAGTTGGAACCAAACCAATTGGTTGCATGTGGGTATAAAAAACACATACAAATCAGATGGCTCACTTGACAAACAAAAAAAAGGATTGTAGTGAAAGGATATGCACAAAAAGAAGGAATTGACCATGAAGAAACATTCTCCCCCACAACAAATCAGGTGCCATCCACACTTTTCTCTCCATGGCAGCACAAAATGGGTGGAAAGTCCACCAAATGGATGTAAAAATTGCTTTCTTGAATGGAGACTTGAATAAAAATGTCTTCATGTATCAACTAGAAGGCTTTGTTTTGAAGGGACAAGAAAACAAGGTATGCAAGCTTGTGAAATCCTTATATGACCTAAAACAAGCACCATGAGCATGGTATGAAAAGCTAACCGAGCATCTTCTAAAGTTGAATTTCAAGCATTATAATCTTGATGATGCAACATTGTTTGTAAATAAAGTTGTAAGATCTATTGTATTTCTTGTAGTATATGTAGATGACCTCTTGACGACGGGGAATAATGAATATTACATATCATCCATAAAGAAATATTTGAAGAAATTTTTTGAAATGACTGATTTGGGAGATATTCATTATTACTTAGGAATTGAAGTGACTCAACATCCTAAGTACAAATTCATATCTCATAAAAAGTATGTTGGATAATTGTTGAACAAATTTTGCATGAAATAATGCAACCCTATCTCAACTCCAATGGAACAAAAGTTGAAGCTCACATCAAGTGAAGGAAAATAATTTGAGGATGCAACAAAGTACTGAAAGCTTGTAGGAATCCTTATCTACCTTACTACTACCAGACCATATATTTCTTGTGTTGTTGGCATTCTTTCAAGATACATGCACAAACCTTGTGAAGGACATTGGTCTACAACAAAAAGAGTTCTAAGGTAATTGAAGGGGACAAACCTTGTGAAGGACATTGGTCTGCAACAAAAAGAGTTCTAAGTTACTTGAAGGGGACTCGAGGCTTTGGACTAAAGTACACTAAGGTGGAAGACTTCAAACTCATTGGGTACACTGATTCAGACTTTGATGGCGACAAAGAGACAAGGGTTTCCACTTATAGATACACAATGAGTCTTGGATCATCATCTATTTCTTGAATATCACAGAAACAATCAGTTCTAGCAGATTCAACAATATAAGAAGAATATGTGGTGTTTTCAGAAGCAATAAAGGAGATTGTGTGGCTGAGGAAGATACTTGAATATTTGCAGGAGAAGCAAGAAAATTATACTCCCTTACTGATTGAAAACCCCTCTACAATCAAGTTGGCCAAGAACCCCAGATTCCATGATCGAACCAAGCACATCAACACAAATTACCATCTGATTCAACATCTTGTAGAGGACAAGATAATTCATCTATGACATTGTTCCACAAATTAGCAAATTGGCGACATCTTCACCAAAGCACTTGGACGAGAAAAGTTTGATAGATTTAGAACC
Source organism: Pseudotsuga menziesii (assembly GCA_001517045.1). NCBI lineage: Eukaryota > Viridiplantae > Streptophyta > Pinopsida > Pinales > Pinaceae > Pseudotsuga > Pseudotsuga menziesii. Next base: position 222,170 of record LPNX010752313.1, on the reverse strand, counting down.
ATGCTTGGACTCACAAAGACCCCTTTGGATTAAGAGGGGGAATGGTGGAAACCTAATCCTCCGATTATGGTTCCATAATTAATGTAAATATTGTATATAGAATATGAACATGAAGAGTCATGTAAGAAATTGAAAGGTTTGGTTGGAAGGTGAAACTCAACCACCATATTGATGTATAAATAAATGTTTTTGGAAATGGAATAAATGAATTAGGAGTTATTCATTTCAACATAATTCAATTATAGAACTAAGTAATCTTGAACAAACCCCCTGCATAATAGATAAGTAAAGCATATTGGGTAATCCCAGTAATTTGACATGATGTTTATCATTAATATCTGGGTCATGCAAGAATAAGCGCAAAGATAAACTGACTTAGTTTCAGTAATTTGGAGGCATTATATCAATGTGATGGTTATTTTCTAAACTATAATTTTAAACACCAGGACAAATCACACGTAAGAGTAAAAAAAAGGACCATCCCAAGGTAGACCCTTTATCCGAGAAATAATAAGGTAGAGGTAAGGGAAATATATTTTTAAACTAACCTTGGTAGTTAGGCCTTGGACAACTCAGTGAAATATTATCTTGGCAACATTTAGAGCAAGAATGTTTCTCGACAGACCCTATTCTTTAAAATAAATAAACTAGCAATTTCCCCAAGGAGGTGCAATAATACGCTGATAAGGTGGTTGTTAGAGGGTAAAAGAATACCAAAAATTTTACATTAAAATGAGGTAGTGGAAGATTGCAATTAATACCACAAAAAAATGGAACACTTTAATTTATTAAAAGTTAGAGAGTATGCCAAATCAGAATAGATAACAAGTTTAGTGAATTAACAGTTGAATTAAGAGTTTTACATAATAGCAAAAAGGGATTTCAAATAACATCACATTATACAGTGAACATGCCCTTGCATGGGAGAAATTTATCTAATGAATAAAAGACGCCAATGTGTTGTATGAAATAGCATGAAAATATGATCTACTCCATTCCTAGTTGAATACACATCACATATAGGAAAATTTGTATCACATACATATTTTTTACAATAGCCCTGAATGAGTAGAAAATTTTAAAAGTGAAAGCTCTTAGTAAACTGCAGTCAACTGCTTTCTTCCTCTCAAACAACACTGGGAAAATGGGATATAAAGGAAATAGAGTGGATCAAGATCATGATCAAATGAAAGCAGAGGCTTGCTTCTTGTATATTACAAATGACCTGCTAGAGGTGACCACACTATGATAAATTAGAACACAATTTAAAACATACAAATAGTTCCACTATATGGATGATGTAAATTTTGAAAATTATCTCAACATTTTTGTGTAGGGTTAATTAGGCATCCTTTCCCTCTCCTCTTCTTCCATCTCTTCCTGGGATTTTGTAAATTCATCTGGTTCAAGGAAAGGACATTATTTTAGTGAACTGACATCACTAACTAGAGAACTGGAAGAGGGCATTGGGATATGTTCTTTGCTCTGAGCCTCCTTCTACAACTTTGGCAGTTTTGCAATCATGTTTACGTTGCCAATGATATTTGATGCCCCATGATTGTCTCACCAAGTTTTCCATTTGTTCCAAGGGTTGACAGTCAGAGATATCATCATTTGAAGATGAAACATTGCACATCTCCTCAGATTCTTCCTGCAAATTTTACAATTTATATTCTTGTTAAACACAGTTCCTGATAAGGCTAACGTTCTTCCTGCAAATTGTACAATTTCTATTCTTGTTAAACATAGTTATTCATAAGGATAACGCTCCAGACCTTTTTTTGCAAGTGTGCTATACTTCAACATTTTTTCAAGGAGAAAAAAATAATAATTACATAGAGCTCTTTATCTGCTGATCATAATTCTCGCATCATTATAAATATCGGTAACGTTCACGAACTATTTAGGACACCCAGGTGTAGTTCCTCTGTGGTTTTCTTAAACTATTCAGATTTAGTATTCACTTCTTATATTTGGCCTCAAACTTTTAGATGTTAAACAGAACAAAGATCAATGTTCATGAAATCAAACCTTCATTTTCTCAAATTCAAAAAATGTTTCCCATCAGGTAAATGAATCCTCTCCTTCTAGATTTGAGCATCGGTCTGCAGAGAAAATTCAAGTTACCTTAACAAGACTCGGATATAGAAATCAATCATACAAAATTGAAGAATATACATATTTTAGCAATTGCACAAGATTAAAGTACAAGAAATTTGCAAAATCCCAAAGTAATTATTATTAAGTCGTAAGCAAGGTATTCCAACAGAGTTATTAATTTAATTTCTAATGAAACATCTCCAAAATTTACAATAGTAAATCTGATACAAGTTCACATGTTCTATCTTTTATTTGATAGATCTGAATTGAACTTTGAGTGATCTGATACTTCCATCTTCTAGCTATCATTACTTGTACTGTTGATAAAATTTAGCAATTTGTGAACCCTTTTCCTTTTTGCCTTTTTTCTGAGGTTAGTTCCCAGAATTACTTGGTTCAAGTTTCCATATTCGACTCAAATACATGGTCACATTCAAAATGGCCTAATTTTTACCTCCACAATCAACAGATGCTACCACTGATGTGTATTCTAAGTTATTGGCTCATCGTCATTCACATCACAACCTACACCATCACCGACTGCATTTTCAACTGCAAGTGTCCAGTAACAATAATGATGTCCTTTCAAATTAACAATTCTCCATCCACACAATAATCACATTTTTAGAGGCTCATATATGTTGTACTAATGAAAATTTAAAAAGAAAGCATTACATACTCCTAATGCCATATTTGATTAAACGACAAGGCATAACCTTGCACTCAATTACTGCCATTGTTAATAACTAATTATATGGATGAGAAAAATGTATCTTTTATATATTTCAAAATATCAAGGCTGACCATAATATAAAGAAAATGAAAATTAGATATAAAATTTATTCTTGAATGATGATTACATATATAATTGACCAGAATATAAACAAAATGAAAATTAGATATAAAATTTATTCTTGAGTGATGATTACATATATAACCTGTCATGAGCTGAATGACCATTCAAAAAAGATACAACAATGATGCTTTATTGTAAAATACAAGAGACAAGCAATAAAAACTTCAATAAAATATACCTGTTTAGATTTACAATTAATGGAATTCAAAACAATTCTCCGATCTCCCAATGGTGGGTGGGTAGGGCTCGTAAATTCTCATAAATTGTCCTGAACCTTTACCATGTATCCTTTATGCATCCATAGATCTCATTTAAATAAGGTTTAATAGAATATATAAGTCATGGATTGAAATAAAATACACATCAACAACAACTCTGATTTAAAACTCATGGATACGAGAAAAACTCAAATTTTATCAAGCCCATAAAGCATTTAAAATGTCATTCAAGGACTTTGAAAACATAGGTGCATCCTCTTCAAAACAAAGGAGCCAAATATAATGGCAGAATATAAAGATAATATGAAGACATATGAAATATCTAGAACAAGGGAACTCTAAGATGGCATAAATTCCTGGAGTATAGAAAATGACATAGTACGAGAATGCAAAAGGAAACAATAGAATCCTCGAAGACCATAATGATGAGAAGCTCCAGTGTTCAACTCCATGAGGGCACTAGATACATAGAAAATGACAAGGGGAAACTAATTCAAATGGAGGCAAGGGACGCTGCTCATACCCTAAAGAACATTAAAGGCCCAAAGGCCTTGAAATAACAGTAAAAGAAAAAGGACAACTGAATAATTTGGAGGAATAACATTCATGCAAGATGAAGGATGAATAGCGCCAAGGTTCATAACCCTTATCTCGCAATTGTTCACTCCTATTTGTCCTAGATCTTGGCCTTGAGTGCGAGGAGGTCTGTTACCTTTAAGATTCCTATTATGGGACATGTCTATGAAGGTGACACAATCTTCAAAAAGTTTCCAAAAATGGTCATAGGTGCAACTGAATCAACTGTCTCGTGGGGGTGGAGTTTCCTGTTGATGTGACATAATGAGAGAGTTCATGACCTTTTTTATCCTTGTATTGAAGGGTTCCACTATAAGTTTACACTTGGTCATTATTTCGATAAGGTCCTCATCAATTCTAATGAACACTTTCCTTTGGTTTTCCAAAGCTTCTTTTACTTTATGATTATTAACTGATGCCACAATAAGCCATTGCTTTATATCATTAGCAGAGATAATTGACATGCTGTTGAATTTCTTATCAAAGTCATCTTTCAACTTTCCAACCACTCCCTGAAATTGTTTTTCATTCGTTAGAGTCCCATCAACGAAAACAAGAGGGCACTGGAATGCTCAAACATGATGATTTAGATCCTTCGGTAACTGGGATTTCACTTTGTCCAGCTTTTCCTAATCTTCAACAATCTCATTTAGTGTCCTAAAATTGTGTTGCTAGGCCTTTGTAGCTTCAACGAGTTGAAATTTGAAAGGTATTTGACACCCCTCTCATTTTTAGGGACAATGTTTGTAAGATATGGCTTGATATATTGAACCTCAAATAAATTATTAACTTCTTGTCCTTGGTTAATATTTTTCTTGAAATGCACAAATTTGTTCTGAATCCTATAAAGTTGGATAGTCATGTCCCATGCAACATTCAACAAGTTTTTTCTTCCTTCCAAATACTCAACAATAACGCCCTTTATACTCCTCAGTACATATTTAGCAAGTTCATATTTTCCCTGATTGTTCTCATCGGTCTTCTTTTCAATATTATCAAGTGGTCTGGAAGACTCTGGTACAACATATAATGACCAACTCTTGAACTCATTGAGTTCATTCCTTTGTTCTTCAATGATTTTCTGTAGGGAATAATTTGTCACCTTTTGTTCCTCAACCTTACTCTTCACTACATCTACAATAGCACTACAAAGTCTGACTAAATCACTTGCATCCATATCCTTAACACCAATAACTTGGGTGGAAGTTTCCAATTGTAATTGTAATAACTTAAAAATTCGTAAAAATTTAAAATTTTCATGTAACATAGAATGTCAAGTGTCATTGCCAATGAACCATTAATTATTAGCGGATATTTAAACAGATTTTAAAGGAATAATAAAGATCACTTCTTTTATTTGGTTCTATATAACTTATTGGCTTATCTTAAATACTATGTTAGTACTGTTTAAACATAGCAGTTGTATTTTTCAGAAAGTAGAAGAGAATTCTGCATCTTAACTAACGCTAAGCGCGTTATTGTCTTTTTTTGTCAAGAAGGGAGAACTCTTAGGTGTGATTGGGGCTTACTTAGCTTACAACTAACACAGTGGAAATGATGTTCTTTTACAGGTTCTAATTGGTAAGCGTTTGGTTCCAGTAAAAATATCCAGATCAAGAAAGATACTTCATTAGCATAAGATAAAATGCTAGTTTTTTAAAAAGTTTAATTGCAGCTTGTCCTTGTAAAAGGTAACATTGACATTTCTAAAATCATCAAATTGCATAATAATGATAAAACAAAATTGTGTAAGGATGGTTTAGATACGTATTCAGTTTACTACCAAAATGGAGCCAAATAAGTCATCAAGTAGTTTTTCAACTAAAAGCTTAGATTCTTCAAAATGAGTTGACTGAGAACTTCTCTAAAGAATAATTCTACTTCTGCTCATAAGTATTTATGATCTAATGTTTAAAAAGGAAGAGATATGTTTCACAAGCTTATGCTTCTAATTTCATATCTGTCATAAAGCATTTGGAGTTTGGTTTTAATCGTATTCATTTGAATCCTTTTGTAAACATAAAGGAAATACTCTAAGTTGTTGAACTATTACTTAGTCTTTCTTGTTCATAGAGTTTTGTTTACTAAGAGCTCCTCTTTTCAATAAATTCATCATACTCATTAAAAGTATTACAAAAATTCACCCTTACTCTAGGGTTTCTATAATTAGATGTTTTCTTAATAGATAGAATAGCTACTTTGACTCTTAAACTACTTTTTTCAACAACTGGACATTAGTTTACAGTTGAGACTCTTATATAAGAGTAGATAGGTTGTACCTACTTCTTTTCCCAACTACGCATTGTGTGCAGAAAATGGTCCAAGGTTTCATTTATATTTGATTGAGTTCTTCTTCAAACTTTAAAACTCTACCTTAGTAATATTTTTACTTGTGTCTTTTACCTCGTTCCCTAGCATATCCCCTAGCTATAACTACACTTTCAAAAACAAATGTTATAAATTGCAATACCCTTGAGGTATTGTTACCCTCGTAATTACTAGAGAAGATCTTGTAATTATTGTGCTATTGTTATTTAAATTACTCTCAATCTCCAAGATTTATGTGACTTACTTCAGGGGTTGAGTAGATTAATTCTTCCAATAATGTTTTACTATTATGAGTACAGTTCTTTTTATTATATATTCTACAAACATAGTTAGAAAGTAATTATACTAACTTGTCTAGTAGATAATAATCATTAAAAGAAACACCATTTCTTTTATCCTATGGTTTTAAAACTAAGTATCGACTCGAACAAGAACAATTACATTATTGACAATTGAAAACATATAATGGATATGATTGTTGACTTGTTTCAAAATGATTTAATGCAGATTGGTAAGCAGTGAACTCGACTATTGTTAAAAAACCCACGATTGTGAAATCATTGGGGACACATGGGAGGTGATTAAGCCACTAAGTTTTTGTTGACTTTCATAAACGATGCCCAAACTCGATCTTCACGTTGTAAGGGTTTTCTTTTTTTGTGGAGCGACCAAGCTAGGAGCTCTTGGTTGTCATAGTTCCCGTTATTAACCTAGTAAGTGTTCGACCTCCATACCTCTGCGAGCTCGTGTAGAGTAATAGTATACTTGATGCAGAGGCCCGTTGACTGTTGAAAAGGCATTAGAACTTTGGATTTGATTTTTCTGCCGTCTTGGGTGACTGTGAGGGTTGGTTTACTGTGCATGGTGAAAAAAAATTCTAGGGTGAAGAGTTGTGTTTTCCTTTATTCTTATTGCTATTTCCTCATGGTTTCTATCCCCTCTAGTTATTGACTTAGGGTTCTTGCTGCACCTTCTTCGGGGTGCCATCGAACTGACTTGGGTGGCTTCCACGGCTTCGCCACTACTCATCTTAACAAGTAAAAACCAAAATTTTCTTATAGTTTAATTTTGGATAGGGTTCTCATTACGGTTTAAAGAAAAATACTAATAATGCTTTGATGTGCAGGTTTCTCCAGTCTTGGATTTGAAGCTGGATGATAATCTACCCTCGGTCTCAGCATAAGCGCTCTCTTGGTAAACCTTGGTGACACCAGAGGGTTTTTCCTGCACATAAGTATGGTGGAGATAAAATAGAATCTTCACCATGATGGTTGTTGGCTCGGCCATGGTTAATAGTTATGTTATTGTTCTTTTGTTTATAAATTTTTTAAATCCCTAGAGGCTGTTGTATGGAAATGTTAAGGCAATTGCAGCCGCGACTTCATGGTTTTTAAAGGAGCCTTCATGGCCTGGAAAGATATAAATGATATTAAATTTTAATACTCATCTCTAAGCTGTGACTATACTGTCCAACCACTGGTTGGTTTCTTGAATATGTAATTTGGTTTTTACAGGAACGGAAATGGCCGTAAAGTTAACATTTCTTCAATCAGATGAAGGGTTTTTCACTGCTGTAATTTATTTATGTAATATTTTCAGTTTTTAAGACTACTGTTTAGACTTGAAGAAGTCCTTTTGGTCAGGCTTTAAAGCCTCAACAGTTAATATAAAAAGTCCATAGGCCACTATACTTGTTCAATGTATTTTCATCTTAGTGTTGATTTTAGCATTATTTCAATTTAGGTTTAAATTTGGGTGTAAATGGTTTATAGTAATTTCAAACAACATTAAAAGATAAATGAGATATTTGGTTTCTCATTAAAGATTATAATTAAATAATATTTAAATTTGTAATTTTTTTGCTTTCAATTATAATCTTAGATCTATAATTATTTTGTTTTCAGTAAGATTATATATTGCTGTGGTTAAAATTGGAAAATCTCTGCTAGGTTTTATGTTATAAATAAAATGTATAATTTATTTCCTAGAGTGATGATACTTATCTCTTGCAAACCCTAGATGTTTCTAGAGAGTTGCAACGTTAATACCTTTTCTTACAGTAAACCTAGTTTAATTGTACGCCTGAATAGGTAGTTAAATGACCTATGATATTAAGAACTAGGTTAATCCCTAAGTAAACCCTTTATTGTTCCTATATTTATTTATTTAAATTTATTTATGGTATTTATATTAGGTGTTAATACTAGTGTTTAATTTTAGAAATATTATACCTACTGGTGTTTATTATATAAATCTATTCTTTCCTGTAATTAGATATTGTAGATACTTGCACTTCATTCACTCAGAATGATCATAAATCTAGAATGAGTAGCCTGAGCTGTCTTCAATGGGAAGATTTATATCAATGCCTAGGTCTTTTGGTTTAGTTTTTACTTAATGAGCCACCTGCTCCTATTCCAATTTCTTGGGGAATAATGACCAAAAATATAGGGAAGTTGCCGCTTGCAACAATTAGAAGTAGTTTGAGGATGCTGCCACTTGTCAACATGCTCTCAACCCAGTCTCCTCCACGAAGTGACCAGTAAACACTCATTTAATAGCTTCCCTAAGCTGTTGTCTCATATTTTAATTATTTATTAATAAAATATTCTGCAATACATTAAATTATCCTTGACCCCACTTGGTCATTAATTACAAACTTTAACATAAAATATAACATAATGTTCCTCAATAACATAAAATTGTTTTGCAAATTGGGGCATGTGACATACACAACCCCTTAATTTATAACATTGTCGTCGATGTTATTTATTCCTCGTCCTTAGAATTTCCCTGGAATAGAATTGGATATGCATCCCGCATATGACTTTCCAATTCCCAGGTGGCTTCTTCTGGACTAAGGTGCTTCCATTGCACCTTCACCTGACCAATGGTGCGATTCCAAAGCGAGATATCCCTCCTCTCGAGGATACAATCTGGTTCCACCAGAAAATCTCCTTCGGGTTCTACCTGCACATCATTCCAGTTAATAACATGAGTAGCATCATGTACATATTTTTTTAATACCGAAATATGAAAAACGTTGTGAACTCTTAAGTTTGGTGGTAAAGCTAACTGATATGTTACCTGTCCTATCCTGGATAGTATTTCAAAAGGACCGCAATATCGGGGTGCTAACTTAGCACAACTACCTAACCTCAGAGAACTCTTTTTAGGTCTCACCTTAATAAAAACATGTTCACCTACCTGGAACTCCTTTGGAGTTTGTTTAAGATCTGTTTGGCTTTTCTGTTGATCTTTCACAACTTTCAAGTTACCGTGTACCTGTTTTACAATTAACTCCATCTCCTTTAATAATTCAGGTCCTAATACTAGCATGTCAACTGGATTACTCCAAGAGATGGGGGTATTGCATTTCCTTCCATACAAAATTTCAAAAGGACTATATCTAGTTGAAGCTTGATAATGATTATTGTAAGCAAATTCTACCAGGTGTAAGTCATCTTCTCATTTACCTAGCTGCTCCTTTACATACATCCTAAGCAGATCCTCCAATACCTGATTTACTCTTTCAGTCTATCCATTTGTTTGAGGATGGAAAGAGGTACTGAAGTTTAATGTAGTATTTAATCCTTTAAATAAATACTTCCAAAAGTTGCCCGTAAACTTAGGGTCTCTGTCTAAAATTATCACCTTTGGTATTCCATGTAATCGGAAAATTTGTTTTAAGAAAATATCAACAATATTTGCAGCTTTGTAAGTAGTTTTTATAGGTATAAAATGAGCTGCTTTACTTAATTTATCAACAACTACCATTATTGAGTCATTAAGTAGTCTCCTGATAAAATCAAGGCTAATTATCTCCGATTTCCAGCTAGGAACAGGTAATGGCTGAAGTAGCCCAGCTGGATGCTGATGTTCAGTTTTTACTTGCTCACATTCGAAGCACTTAGCAATGTATTCTGTCAATTGATTTTTCATGTTTGGCCATAAACAATCCTTTCTTAGCATGGTTATAGTTTTCTGATAACCTGGATGCCCTGAATAAAGAGTTTTATGAACTTCGTTTAAAATTAACAACTTAATCTTGGGTACATTAGGTACGTATAGTCTATCTTTATACAATAATAATCCTTTTTCGTTCAAGCTAGACCCTCTACTTAGAATTTCTATTAAATTTTCTCTTACCCTTGCTTGTAATTTTTGATAATTTTCATCTTGTTCTATTCTATCTTCTAACTGTTCTTCCAAGTCTGTTTTATAAGTGCTAATAAGTGCTATAAAATTTAGTTTCACATTTCTGCTTAATGCATCAACAACCTTATTTTCCTTCCCTTTAATGTGTTGAATTTCAAAATCGTATTCACTAAGAAAAGCTAGCCATCTAGCTTGCCTAGCATTTAAGCTAGGTTGATCCAACAAATATTTCAATCCTTTATTATCTGTCATTAATATAAACTTCCTTTCGATTAAATGACGATGCCACATTTTTAAGGCATGTATGACAACAACTAACTCTAAGTCATAGGTCGCATAATTTTTCTCATGAATCTTCAGCTTCCTAGACTCATAAGTAATGCCATGTCCTTCCTGAGTTAAAACTCCACCTAAACCGTCATTGCATGCGTCAGTACATACTATAAAATATTTATTAGGGTCATCAATTCTTAGAATTGGTGCAGTGGTTAATAGCGTTTTTAAATTTTTAAAACTGTCTTCACACTTCTGACTCCACTCGAATTTCTTCCCTTTTTTCTGTAAAGAGGTTATAGGATTTGTAATTCTTGAAAACCCTTAGATAAGTCTTCGATAATAGCCAATAATCCCCATGAATGATCGGACGTCAGTTACGTCTTTTGGGACTAGCCATTCCTCAATTGCCTTTATCTTTTTAGGGTTGACAGAAATTCCTTCTTTAGTCACCACATGACCCAGATACTAAATTTTATCCTTAAAGAAGTCACATTTACTACATTTTGCGTAGAGTTGATGTTCTCGTAACTCTTGTAAGACAATTTTTAAGTGTCCTGTATGTTCCTCTTCAGACTTTGAGTAAATTAAGATGTCGTCAATGAATACGAACACAAACTTATCTAGATATTTATGCATTACATTATTCATCAGACACATAAAAACAACTAGAGAATTAGTAAGCCCAAATGGCATAACTACAAACTCGTAATGACCATACCGAGTCCTAAAAATTGTTTTAAAGATGTCTTCATCTTTGATTCGGACTTGGTGGTAACCAGATCGTAAATCAATTTTTGAGAATAACGTTCCTCCATGTAGCTTATGAAATAGATAATCTATGTGGGAACGAATATCTATTCTTGATAGTCATTTTATTTAGTTGACGGTAATCTATACATAGTCATAGAGTTCGATCCTTCTTCTTAACAAAAATAACAGGTGCTCCCCAGGGAGACACATTGGATCTAATGTAATTCTTATCAATGAGTTCTTTTAACTGCGACTTAAGTCCATTTAATTCCAGTATATTCATCTGATAAGGGGATTTTGATCTGGGCACTGCACTAGGTACCAGATCAATAGTAAAGTCTAACTCCTGTTTCGGAGGCAGTCCCAGAATTTCTTCCAGAAATACATCTGAATATTCCCTTAGGATCGGAATGTATTCCAGTTTTAATTTATCTTTGTGATTAGTATTTCTTCATTAATTACTGTTACGACAAAGGATTTACAACCCTTCTGAACCTCTCCCTTAAGCTGCAATGCAGAAATTTGTCTTATGGATGTTTTTCCTAGGGATTCCTTTTACATTTACTATTCCTCCATCGTTATTTACACAAGTAAAGGTTTTATCAAAATAGTTCAGGACTACCCTATGCTGTTCTAGCCAATCCATACCAATTAACATATCATATGAACCTAAAGGTAACACATTAAGCTTAACAGAGGTTTCAAACTGATCCACAGTTACTGCACAATTCTTAACAAAGCTAATTACTTTTCTCTTTGCACCAGTAGCTAGCTGTACTAACCAAGACCTTGCAAATTTTTCAATTGATAGCTTACACTTTTCTACTAAATTAGGAGAAATATAGCTTAAACTAGCTCCTGGATCGATTAAAATAAATATAGGTATGTGATTTAGCTTACCTTCCACTTCCACCATGGAATTTTGATAATCTGCTTGTCTGTTCTCCAATGCTGCATTGATCCTGGGCATTTTCCTCGCTAGATCACCAACAGTCATCTCCTCCTATATCGTGTGTATGTTGCTAAAAGTCTTCTTCCGATTAGGGTAAACTGATGCATAATGCGGACCATTACATTCCCAACATTTTATTGGTTCCTTTCGTTCAAAATTCTTGGTATAGTTACTATGGTTGTTAACAGATTCTTTATTTCTTTGATTATTTGGATTGGTCTGTGAATTACTTTTGTTCCCTTGGAAATTTTTACTAGGAAAATATATAGTGTTATTATTCTTAAAATTTCGGTTATGTATAAAACCTTTCTTCTTCTGTTCAAAGTTATTATTTCTTTTGGCCTTCCAGTTGGTCATACTTTCCTTTTCACGATTCTGTTCATAACACAAATTCGCTTTTCTCATTGCTTCTTCTAAAGTTTTGGATTGTCATACTCAATTTTGTCTTTTATATTATAGGGTAAACAACTGAGAAACCGATGTACCTTAGGTTTCTCGTCCACAATATATAGCACAGGGCCTGAGCATACTTAGAATATTACTATTTAGTTCTTTCATATTCATTGTTCCTAGTTTTAGTTGGTAAAATTCCTTAGCTCTCTCTTCGTAGTACTGTTTAGATAAAAATTTCTTCTTGAAATATTTCTTAAATGTACTCCAATTAATTTTTTTCTCCCTAATACCTTTTACTCTTTTTAGGTCCCGCCACCAAATATCTGCTTTCCCTGTGAGATTATAAATAGCTATCCTAGATTTTAGTTGATTAGAGTAGTTATAAATTTGAAAGTATTACTTCATCTTGGATAGCCAGTATTATGCCTCTTCTCCCTTCTTAGTTTCACCATTAAAGGTTGGTGGCTTGATTTTCTTGAATTCTCCAGAGATTTCTTCGTAAGGTTTAAACTTTCTTTTTCTGGTATGATGATTATCTTCACTACTATCACTAGTATATTAATAATTCTTTTTATGTGAATCGCCATAGACCTCAGAAGATGAGCTATTTTCGATTTTAAATTGTTTAGTCTTTTTATCTTTATGTTGGTAAGGCATATCTTCAGACTCAGTTCGTTTACCTTTTTCCTCATTCTGAAATATTTCCATCAAAATCTGATTTAGCTCCTCCTAAGCTCTCAGAATCCTCTCATTTTCTTTTTTAACCATTTCCATCTCTGTTCTTAGTTCCTTAACTGTTTGTAGGAGTTCAGAAGAATTATTAGTTATTTCTTCTTGTATAGGTTCTTTTTGAAAATTATTTCATTCAGTGTAGGGAGGCTCCTCATCCGCATATTCTTCCAATCTTTCCATACCTACAATTAACTTAGAAAAATTCTCTGGAAGTATCATTCAAAAGAAAGTAAAATCAGTATACTTGTTTAAATTTAATGTTCCATTTATGGAAGTTGAGCCACATTCAGGCCTACTGTCTGAACCTTGTGCTCTGATACCACATGTAATAACTCAAAAATTCGTAAAAATTTAAAATTTTTCATGTAATATCATAGAATGTCAAGTGTCATTGCCAATGGACCATTAACTGTTAGCAGATATTTAAACAGTTTTTAAAGGAATAATAAAGATCAGTTCTTTTATTTGGTTATGTATAACTTATTGTCTTATCTTAAATACTATGTTAGTACTGTTTAAACATAGTGGTTGTATTTTTAGAAAGTAGAAGAGAATTCTGCATCTTAACTAACGCTAAGTGTGTTATTGTCTTTTTCTATCAAGTAGGGAGAACTCTTGTTGAAATATTGTAACTTCGAAGAATATTCTATATGTATCTTTTGTGGTCCCCGAGGGTCCTATCGGGAGAACCACTTGTATTACTTTGTACCCCGATGCTTCTAATCAGAAGAAATAATAAGAGTCATGAGGTAGTCCCCTCTAATTGTAAAGGTGGGTCATTAGCACCCTAGTGTGGTTACTTGAGCCTACATGTGTAACTTGAGCCTACGTGATTAGCTCGAGCCTACATGTCAGGTGAGTTAATTGAAGTGAACAGATGAATATAAATAGAGGTGTAGCTCTCTTCATTTGTGACACACACACTCACTTGTGTAGCGCACTTGTGGAGGAGCGAAGTAGCTGGAGAAGGAGGAGGATCAGGTTTTTGATCTCCTTGCTGGTTTTATCTTTTACCTTTTTGGGGCATCTATATTAAGGAAGCTTTTGCTGGGTTTTTCCGAGGATAAATCTGTGTTGTTCTTGTGATGCTGTTTCTTTCAGTGATCCTATGTATATGCTTTTGTTATGAAAATGAAGTGAAATACTGATGTCTTAGCTAAGCATATGAAAAGTTAACAACTCTTAGGTGTGATTGGGGCTTACTTAACTTACATATAACACAATGGAAATGATGGTTCTTTTACAGGTTCTAACAAGTAAGCATTTTGTTCCAGTAAAAATATCCATATCAAGAAAGATACTTCACTAGCATAAGATAAAATGCTAGTTTTTTAAAATTTTTACTTGCAGCTTGTCCTTGTAAAAGGTAATGTTGACATTGCTAAAAACGTCAAACTGCATAATGATGATAAAACAAAACTGTGTAAGGATGGTTTAGATACGTATTCAGTTTACTATGAAAATGGAGCGAAATAAGTCATCAAGTAGTTTTCAACTAAAATCTTAGATTCTTCAAAATGAGTTGACTGAGAACTTCTCTAAAGAATACTCCTACTTATGCTCATAAGTATTTATGATCTAATGTTTAAAAAGGAAGAGATATGTTTTGCAAGCTTATTCTTCTAATTTCATATCTGTCATAAAGCATTTGGAGTTTGGTTTTAATCGTATTCATTTGAATTCTTTTGTAAACATAAAGGAAATACTCTAAGTTGTTGAACTATTACTTAGTCTTTCTTGTTTATAGAGTTTTGTTTACTAAGAGCTCCTCTTTTCAATAAAGTCATCATACTCATTAAAAGTATTACAAAAGTTTACCCTTACTCTATGGTTTCTATAATTAGATGTTTTCTTAATAGATAGAATAGCTACTTTGACTCTTAAACTACTTTTTTCAACAATTGGACATTAGTTTACAGTTGAGACTCTTATATAAGAGTAGATAGGTTGTAACTACTTCTTTTCCCAACTATGCATTGTGTGCAGAAAATGGTCCAAGGTTTCATTTATATTTGATTGAGTTTTTCTTCAAACTTTAAAACTCTACCTTAGTAATCTTTTTACTTGTGTCTTTTACCTCGTTCCCTAGCGTATCCCCTAGCTATAACTACACTTTCAAAAACAAATGTTATAAATTGCAATACCCTTGAGGTATTGTTGCCCTCGTAAGTACTAGAGAAGATCTTGTAATTGCTGTGCTATTGTTATGCAAATTACTCTCAATCTCCAAGATTTATGTGACTTACTTCAAGGGTTGAGTAGATTAATTCTTCCATTAATGTTTTACTGTTATGAGTATAGTTCTTTTATTATATATTCTACAAACATAGTTAGAAAGTAATTATACTAACTTGTCTAGTAGACAATAATCATTAAAAGAAACACCATTTCTTTTATCCTATGGTTTTAAAACTAAGTATCGACTCGACCAAGAACAATTACATTATTGACATTTGAAAACATATAATGGATATGATTTTTGACTTGTTTCACAATGATTTAATGCAGATTGGTAAGCAATGAACTCGACTATTGTTTAAAAACCCACGATTTTGAAATCATTGGGGACACGTGGGAGGTGATTAAGCCACTAAGTTTTTGTTGACTTTCATAAACAATGCCCAAACCCTATCTTCATGTTGTAAGGGTTTTCTTTTGTTGTGGAGCAGTCGAGCTGGGAGCTCTTGGCCGCCATGGTTCCTGGTGTTAACCTAGTAAGCGTTTGACCTCCATACCTCTGCAATCTTGTGTAGAGTGATAGTATACTTGATGCAAAGGCCCGTTGACTGTCGAAAATGCATTAGAATATTGGATCTAATTTTGCCACCGTCTTGGGTAACTATGAGGGTTGGTTTACTATGCATGGTGAACCAAAAATTCTAGGGTGAAGAGTTGTGTCTGCCTCTATTCTTATTGCTATCTACTCATGGTTTCTATCCCCTCCAGTTCTTGACTTAGGGTTCTTGCTGCTCTCTGCACAAGCACAAACTAGTTCTTACCTTCTTCAGGGTGCCATCGAACTGGCTTGGCTGGTTTCCACAACTTTACCACTGCTCAGCTTAATAGGTAAAAACAAAAATTTTGTTACAGTTTAATAATGTACAGGGTTCTCATTACGATTTAAAGAAAAAGACTAATAGTGCTTTGATGTGCAGGTTTCTCCAGTCTTGGATTTGAAGCTCGATGATAATCTACACTCGGTCTCAGAATAAACACTCTCCTGGTAAGCCTCGGTGACACTAGAGGGTTTTTCCCGCACATAAGTATGGTGGAGAGAAAATAGAAGCTTCGCCATTATGGTTGTTGGCTCGACCATGGTTAATATTTATGTTATTGTTCTTTTGTTTATAAATTTTTTAAATCCCTAGAGGCTGTTGTATGGAAATGTTAAGGCTATTGCAACCGTGACTTCATGGTTTTTAAAGGAGCCTTCACTTCCTGGAAAGATATAAATGATATTAAATTTTAATACTCGATTCTAAGCTATGAATATATTGTCCAACCACTGGGTGGTTTCTTAAATATGTAATTTGGTTTTTACAGGAAAGGAAATGGCCGTAAAGTTAACATTTCTTCAATTAGATGAAGGGTTTTTCACTGCTGTAATTTATATATGTAATATTTTCAGTTTTTAAGACTACTGTTTAGACTTGAAGAAGTCATTTTGGTCAGGCTTTAAAGCCTCGACAGTTAATATAAAAAGGCCATAGGCCACTATACTTGTTCAATGTTGTTTCAGATTAGTGTTTATTTTAGCATTATTTCAATTTAGGTTTGAATTTGGGTGTAAATGGTTTATAGTAATTTCAAACAGCATTAAGAGATAAATGAGATATTCTGTTTCTGATTAAAGATTATAATTAAATAATATTTAACTCTGTAATTGTTTTGCTTTCAATTACAATCTTAGCTCTGTAATTATTTTGTTTTCAGTAAGATTATTTATTGCTGTGGTTAAAACTGGAAAAGCTCTGCTAGGTTTTATGTTATAAATAAAATGTATAATTTATTTCCTAGAGTGATGATACTTATCTCTTGCAAACCCGAGATGTTTCTAGAGGGTTGCAACGTTAATACCTTTGCTTACTGTAAACCTAGTTTAATTGTTCGCGTGAATAGGTAGTTAAATGACCTATGATATTAAGAACTAGGTTAATCCCTAAGTAAACCTTTTACTGTTCCTATATTTATTTATTTAAATTTATTTATGGTATTTATATTAGGTGTTAATACTAGTGTTCAATTTTATAAATATTATACCTACTGGTGTTTATTATATAAATCTATTATTTCCCGTAATTAGATATTGTAGATACTTTCAATAGACACTGTAAGTACAACTAGATTTATGTAAATAAATTACGTAAAAATGTAGAAGAAATTATTTAAATTTGCATTTAAAGTTAATGAAAAATCTACCTATCTAAACTAAGCATACTGACTGTACTAGAGTACTTCCTTGTAAAAGGTGTGGAAAAATACAGTTTGGAAATTTTCCTATCTATCATTTAACTTATCAATATCTATACTGTTTAATCATAATGTACTAAATTACTAATTTTCTTAGTAAAAACAAATGTTCTTTCTTTTTCATTAACAATAATAAAATAACAATATACTAATATTGATAAACTTTTAAACTTTTCTAAAACAATAAATAAAATAATAACTAAATCTACACAAGTAGAACCTGTCAAATAGATGAGGCGATAACAAGTTAAGGAGGTTGTTCCTCCCAACCAAATCCTGGAGAAAAGCTTAGTATGCAATTTCTCAGAACCCCCGAGCATGTCTTCTGGTCCTCTTGGTGAGTACTGGGTGAGAGATGTATTCTTGAGATCCTCTGCAACTCTACCAAGTATTCAGGAGTAATTCAGTCCTGCTTATAACAGTAAGAACTTCAAATGAGAATAGTTGCACAAGTTCAATCTTCAACACTTATCCCCTCAAACTCACTTCAACTAGTCCCCTCCATCGAAATTCTCATGTGCACTTCATTCACTCAGAATGATAAAAAATCTAGAATGAGCCGCCTCAGCTGTCTTCAATGGGAAGTTTTATATCAATGCCTAGGTCTTCTGGTTCAGTTTTTACTTAATGAGCCACCTACTCCTATTCCACTTTCTTGGGGAATCATGACCACAAATATAGGGAAGTTGCCACCTGCAACAGTTAGAAGTATTTTGAGGATGCTGCCACTTGTCAACATTCTCTCAACCCAGTCTCCTCCACCAAGTGGACAGTAAACACTCATTTAACAGCTTCCCTAAGCTGTTGTCTCATATTTTATTTATTTATTAATAAAATATTCTGCAATACATTAAATTATCCTTGACCCCACTTGGTCATTAATTACAAACTTTAACATAAAATATAACATAATGTTCCTCAATAACATAAAATTGTTTTGCAAATTGGGGCATGTGACAGTAATAGCCTAACTGGATCGATCGGCTCCTCTGCGAGTAGCTCTTGATCACTAAATTGGATCTTAAAACAAAAAAAATGGGTAGATGCATTAGCAAGGCATGCAAAAAAAAAAAGGTATCCATACAGTCCCCATAATTAAACACTTCCTTTTTGTATTGTAAATATTGATAAGTTATCACTTATCCTACCTCATAGTCAATATCATTAACATTACGATATAGTATTTTTTCATTACCCCATGCTGCTTTGCTTTCTTCCTTTTGACCATTTTCTTCTTCCATCTTATCTTCAACTCCATCTGTCTTCTACCTCATAATCTTTTCTTGCTTTGCAACTGTTCAAGGAATTCCATAGTAGGGTGTCCATAAGAAATCTTATGCTTGTTAAGTTAGGATAAACAATTGCACAAAGAAAATTACTGGAGAATACCCAAATGGAATACACGAATGCATTAAAAATCCCAGAATATAAACAGTATGAATAAATCATTTAATTCATTGCAATAAGTAGGTGCAAAAGGTTCTTACTGGCTTCTTATAAAAGTACAAAGAAGCTCGATAAACGGACCAAGAATTATGTTGCTCATATGCACACTAAAGAATAGATTAAAGCCAAAATAGAAGGAAAGAAAACTAAAATAGAAAACTAAATAATGTAGCGAGATGGTCAAGAAAACTGAAAAGTATGACAAAGACGAAGAAAATTAATGATGGAGACAAGTTTGGATGAGCAATATCATATTGTAATAAGGAAAGGGAGTAAACACCAGTTTTAACTTTTAACAGAAGAATCTGGGCTTGTGCAAATGTCCATTGCCAATTTTATTGACTAATAACTGAATGAATAGGAATTGTTTCTACTGTTGAAAGTAAGAAATTGTTTGTCATTGAAGTCTCCTAAAAGGAGATAAGCCTATGGATGAATTCTCTTGTTATTATTATCAAGAAATGTAAAATTGAGAATATGTTTCCATTTCTTTAGGACACCGCAAACAAGGTTTTATTAAAACCATAGAGACACAAGTTTAACATTTGTAGGATATCTATATGATAGCGTGAATAAAATTTTAGAATAATCAACCCATAGTTAGCTACCTTATACATTAATTAATTCATTTTTGTCTTATTTGCCTAGTTTCCATATTCCACCTTATGCAAGTTGTCCTCCACATGTCCAAAGTGGTCAAACTTGCTAAAATTGAGTCATGGAGCACTTGGTAAACCACTTGGAATCAATTCTACTTTATTCCTAGCCTTCCTAGCGCATGTCTGCTTTTTCTGCTTTATTTCCTGCTTTTGCTGAGTTTTAAGGCAATTGGGAAAGTTTGACTAGGTGAAGTTAACTTGTTTTTTGTCCTCATCATCCTCCACTCTTTTCTCCTACGGAAAGCATGTATGAGTTGTCCTTTCATCATCTATTAGCTTGCGTAATTTATTTTTCCAATTTGTGAGCTCCTAGATAGATTTTGAAACTGCTTTATGCACCTATGGGGAATTTGCTTAGATTTAGTAAGCCTGCTTTTGACCAAATTCGAATGGAATCCCAATGCATTCGAATCTCTCATGTAATTATTTATTGTGGCAGCCTATGACTTCACAGGGTTGGCTATTGTACACTTATTCAATACAGATTAGTGTTTTGCTCCATATTCAGTCTCCTTTGTGTGTAATTTGCATGTGTAATTGGCAATTTTTGTGAGTGTAATTGTTCTAACACCTAGGTTCAATTTGCACATGGTATTAGAGCATTTGTAGATTGATTTCTCTCCTTCCAATTTGTTATTGCAGGTTCGACATCATTGACTGGGAGCATTCTGCTGATTGAAGGGACAATTTCTGAGCTATGGATCAATCTTAGAAGATCATCTTGACTCCATTTAACTTTTTTGAATGGAAAGCAAAGATGGAGATACTGTTGAGAGCAAAAAGCCTCTACAGAGTGACTATGGCAACAGAAGCAGATCCCAATGTAGCTGCAGAGAAAATTAAATGGCACCACAGGAGGGATGAGGCCTATGGTCTCCTATGTCTGAGCATATCCAAAGACGTCCTTTTCCATATTGATGGATTAACATCACCAAATGAAGTATGGGAGAAGCTTGTCGATATTTTTAGTAAGACAGATGAGATGATGGGAAATCAAATTGAAAATGAATTGATCTCCCTGAGTCCCAATAGCTTCGAATCCCTGCAACTCTACTTTTCCAAGTTCAAAGCCCTTGTTTTGTAGTTAAAACAGTGTGGAATCGAAAAGAAGGAGGAGCAACTGGTTTTGGCCATACTCTCGAAGCTTGGCCTTGACTATTCCATGTTTGTCTCAACCTTCCATGCCACAAAGTTGACAGCTCAAGCCTGGAAAATGCCTAGCCTTGCATATTTCATGGAATCTCTCACACAAGAACAAGATAAATTGGTGATGATGGGCACCATCAAACCTTCCAAATACCAAGCTTTGGTTGCTGGAGATTCGAGGGTGGATTCAAAAGGTAAGAAGAAAGCTAAGAAGCCACCTGAGCAAAAGAGAGACAAGAACAAGTCTCCAGAGGAGCCTCAAGGTTCCAAGAAGAACTTCCAGAAGAAGAAGAACAAAGGAGAAATGAGCAAGTGCGCATATTGCAGTAAGGGAAATCATCCTGAAAGCTCCTGCATGAAAAATCAAATTGACATGCTGACCCAAATCCTGGAGAAGAATGGAATCTCCCTTCCTGATAGCTCAAAGAAGAGGGAAGGAGGATCAAATTCAGAGGATAGAGAGAGAGTTCATGCATTGGTTGCTGGAACAACAAGCTCACCTAGTTTCATCATTGATTCTGGAGCTTCAAGACATATGGTTTTGACCAAGGAGGCATTCACCTCACTTGACATGTCGAAAGGTCCACCAATAGTACTGGGAGATGACTCTCTCACTGAAAGTTTGGGAAAAGGGAGGATTGATCTTGACCATGGTAAGTTCAATAATGTATTGTATGTTCCAGGTCTTGCCTCTAACCTCTTATCAGTGTATCAAATGACCCACATAGGGTCTCTAAAGAAGGTCATATTCTCCCCTGATGAAGTTGAGATCACAAAGATCTCAAGTGGTAAAGTCATTGCAAAAGGAGTTGCAAATTACACTTCGAAGGTATACATGTTCTCACACTTCCTACCGTACTCAAACCCCTCTACTCTTCTGATTCATGCTAATGAGGCAAGCAAGCTTTGGCATGAAATATTTGGCCACCTTAACTATAAGTATCTTTCTGATCTTAGTGAAAAAGAAATGGTCATAGGGTTACCAAAGATTAAGTTTTCCAAAGGAGTCTATCAAGGTTGCATCTTAGGAAAACACCCAGAGCATAAATTTGAGAAAGCTAGTCATGAGAGAACCTCTGCACCTCTTGAGTTGATCCACAGTGATGTTTCTGGCCCATTTCCTCATATGTCAATAAGTCAGGCCAAATATGCATTGACATTCATAGATGACTTTTCCAGGTACTGCTGGGTTTACTTCCTGAAACACAAGTCTGAAGTTTTTGGCCTCTTCAAAGTCTTTAAGGCTTTGGTTGAAAAGCAGTCTGGGAGGAAACTCAAGGTCCTTAGATCTGAAAATGGTGGTGAGTATGTCAAGTTTGAGTTCATTCAATATTGTGTATATGCAGGTATTCAGATGCAGCATTCTATCCCTTACACACCACAACAAAATGGTGTTGCTGAGAGGAAGAATAGATCACTAAAAGAGATGGCAACATGCATGATGGAGGCTAAGACTTTGCCACCAAAGCTTTGGGACGAAGCTATAAATTGTGCAGACTATATCCAAAATAGGGTTCCTCATAAACAACTTTATGGCATGACTCCTTTTGAAGCATGGAGTGGGCACAATCCAGATGTGACCCATTTCAGGATTTTTGGCTCAAGGGCTTGAGCTAGAATTCCAATAGAAAAGAGGAAGGCTTTGCAGCCCCAAATCCAAGAGTGTCTATTTTTTGGGTACTTTAAATATTCAAAAGGGTACAAGCTTATCAATTTGAGCACAAACAAATCCTTCATTGAAAGGAGTGTTCAGCTCCAAGAAGAGCCTTTAGCAGCAGTGGAAGTTGGAGAATCCTCTTCACCACCAGAACCATTGAATGTAAGTGAAGAGAGAGTTGAGTTTTTTTATTCTGATTTGTATAATAATGATGATGTAATTGCAGATCCTAATAGTCATACAAGACCAAAATGGGCAGCAAAGACCATTCATGCAT
>LPNX010752313.1:170542-189769 GCA_001517045.1 Pseudotsuga menziesii | reverse complement strand
ACTTAAAAATAAATTATACCAATATTGTTAGAAATGACATTTAATTCTCCAATTATAGGTTGATTTGCAACTTCTTCTCCTCTCAAGATTGCTCTTTTTTTTTCTCTTTCTTTCTCTATCTTTCTCTCTTATTTCTCCGGTGTTGCTTTGATTCCTAGAAGATATTTTACTTCGACACTTTTTTCTTTCCACCGTGATCAAGATCAACAATCCAAATTCATACCTACAACAATATCTAAACACGATACACAATTTTTTCAAATAGGATAGTCATTTGTGAAAGATAAAATTAGTAACATGTTTATGTATTATGTTTTATGTTTATATAAAATTTTCTTTAGGAATTCGGGTGGGAAATGAGGTTAGGAGGGTGGTTGGAATGAAATTAATTCCATTAATGCCTAAGTCCATTCTCGAACATTTTTGTATGATTTTTTTACAGAAGCCGGACCTCGATCGAGGGTTGTAGAGTTACCTCGATCAAGGGTTTAACAAATCCTCGATTGAGCTTCCGATAAAACCTCGATTGAGTGCCTGAAAAAGAGAGATTTACCCTCTTACAGGAAAATCAATGTTTCTCTATGTCTTCTAAGGGTGTAAACGCTGCCATTCATGGCACACAACTAAGTGGAGTTCATACCGATAGATGCATCACCGAATCCTCTATCCATTGAGATATCATGGATGCATTTTGGCATTCATATGGGTTTTTTTTTAATTAGTTCTAAAACTTACACTTAGAATACTAGACAACAACTTCGAAGAAGCTCAAAGAAAAATCCGCAGGGTAAAATATACACATCCAAAATTTTCTTTAAAATGCACAACCCACACATCGACGTGTCCTCTTCAAAAGGGTATCTTTGCTTTTTCAATTTTTCAAAACAGTGAAAAAAAAGCTGGGATAGACACACATGTATATAAAATGATGTTGAAATCAGATGTGGTCACTTTTGAAAAATAATAAATAATTGTATATTGAGAAATAAATTAACAAAAAAATATGCAGACCACAGTGCATTTTGTGTAGATCATGTTCATATATATATAATTACTAATGTAAGATTGAATTATTGGGGTTGTACACGAGCCACTTATTAACTTCTTCAAATTTTTAAGGTCACATAGTTCATTAAATGCAAAATTTCACTCATTAAATGAAATTGGAATATTTGAAATAAAATATCATTGGGAAGCCAACATAATATTCTACAATTTGTTTTTTTACTGCAAGTCGAAATTCACATGGAATATATGCGTTTCGAGGGCTTCTATCTAGCGATGAGTAAAAAATCAGGTGTTCATCACCAAATTTGGCCAAAAAGTGTTACCCACCTTCAGGGAATCACCCTCATTGCCATAGCTTTTCTATATACATCATAGAATAATAATCCATAATAAGTGGAAAATTAAATGACCATTCAACCAATAAAATAAGAAAACTGTTGATATAATTAATTTTAAACATAGTGCAATCTCCTTACAATGATTAGTTTGCATCTATGCTTTCAAAAAAGGAATGAAATAAATCATAAGAATGGAACAAATTCATGCTAGAGAATCTCCATATTTCCTTTCGGAGATAGAAGAATAATTGCGAGTAGCAAAGGGTAATTAAAGATTACAATCTTTTCATTACATTAGTGAAGGATTCCATAAGGCTATGGAATTACTGTGTAAATAGGTACATAAGGTTCCCACTGTCCACCTAAGAGATTAGATTCAAATATATGAGACCGTCAAATCAGAATCAATTCATCACTGCATATGACCTTGTTAGATTGTGTAGTTCTAGTACACTCTGTATTGCATTTTATCCAGATTAATTGTGTCCACATAGAATATATGAGTCCCACTAATACACAAATGCAAATCAATATGTAACAATAATATCATAACGACTAAATTTGGATAATGAAAAACTGGCAAGATACATCTTCTGTATCAATCACCATCTATATCTGTAAATGTATGTGTGCATGTGTGGAGAGAGTATGAGAAATGAAATAATTAACATGCCATTCTATCCAAACATGTATGTCATTTTGCATTCTAGTATTTTTGTGTATCCTTGTACTACCCTTCATGCCTTACTAGCCTACAGGGGCAATGCCATGGTCTATCCAAGCCCACACGGTTCTTATCATGCAAGTATAAGAGTTCATACCTATTATCTTTATAAGTGTGATTGAATGGGTAGGCGTATTTTTAGTGTGTGAATATGTATTACAGTACATTAGATCAAGAATTTAAATCATTTTTAATTAATAAAATGTCAATCCACAAGCAGTCAAATAGAAGAGATAATACCTATTATCTTTATAAGTGTGATTGAATGTGTAGGGTATAGGGTTTTTCTTAAACTGTTTCAAAGAAATAGCGATTCTAGATTTGAATATACTACAATAGTGTAACCCGAAGTGGGATTATTGACCGATCTTGGAAACTTTAAATCTTGGATTTGTAAGGAATTAAAAATAGATGTTTCCAGTCCTCCCTCCATAGAATCGCCTTATTCATTCTCTCTCGCTATCACGATTGACCCTTGGGATGATATTTTTCCTGGGAAGGGACTATCACATATATTATTTCGTTGGTAGTGTCTAATTGCATGGTCAATATGAAACATAGAAAAACAAAAGCCTTTTGTAATTATTTCAGCAATCCTTCAATAATATTCTCTAACTTGAAACATCTATTACTATTGAGAAGTAAGGCCTTGTGTTCAGGAAGCTCACTAAGATAGAGGTGAAAGAAATATTTGATATTATGCCGAAAGAGGTTTTTGAGTTCCTTAAATAGAGGGAAATTGATTTCCAAGTAACATAGAGGTTTAGATATTGGGTTGTTAATGAAGGCTATAGCCCAAGATATGGTGTAAGACCTTTGTGTAGGGAAATTATGAGGTTGTTAGAAGAAAGCATGGCTGGAAAAATGCTTTCTAGTGAAATTAAGGCTGGTGATTCGACAATTATCAATGTAGATCATGAAGGCAACGTGATTGTCTTAAATGGAAATTCTGTCTTAGCATGTATGTCCAACATGGTTACTTCCTAGGGAAATGTTATAGTGCCTTCATAGCTATCTAGATGTTGGAATGGTTGGTAATGTTTTCAGGTATAATTATAATAAGAAAAGATAAAAATAGGGATATTTTTATGGGTTCAGGTAATGTTTTGAGACTAATCTTTCGGTTTTAAAACATATCCTTGCTAAGCATATCGAAGTTGTCAGTTTCCCAGGTTGTTTGGGAAATTGTTCAATTTGTTGTTGTTTGCTAACGAGTGCAAAACTTCAAGGAAAGAACCTTGTAATAAATTTCATATTATTGTAGAAGAAATTTAAGCTAAAAAAATATAGAAGCGAAGAAGAAATTGTATTCGTCTCAAAGTAAACCACAATGATTAAATTGATAGATCAAAACAAAAAATTTGTATATATTGCCTTAGTTTATAAAACAATACAACCTTATTAAAATTCCATATTTAGAACCCTATTGGGTAAAACCATTGAATAGGTCCCTACACATCCAAAAGTCCTACCTCCCTTCATATGGGATATACACATTAAGTATCTAAAGGGGATTCCTTAGTTCTTGACTATGCAACTCCACATATAAACCTAAAATCATTGTATAAGAGTTGATTAAAGAGCTCCATCAATCTTTCCTTGACTGAAAGTGGCTTGTTCCAGTTCCAATTTGCAACATGAAACATGAAACATGAAACACCATGTAAAATGGTTGGACAGTTCTACCAACAGGGCTGGACAATTCTACCACCTATCAGATAGTGAAATGGCTGTGAAGTTCACCGATTACATGGATACAACAATTGACATGTCTTTGTTGCAGCCAACACCATAAGTATTTGAGCTCTTTGATGAGATAATATTGCTATGAGAGGATCAAGTTGTCTACCATGTGCCTAGAGAGAATGTCCTAGATTTTTTTGAAAGTTGTGGATTCAAATGCCCTGAAAGAAAGGGAACTGTAGTTTTATTACAAGAGGTACTTAAACTATAGAAACTTCAAAATAATGCGTGATAATACAACTATCCAATTTGAATAGAAAGCTACTATTTACTGACCAATATCCATGGTTGCAGGTTACATAAAAAAAGGAGCAAGAATAATACTGGGAGGATAAGAAGCAGCCTTATCACTACATACCTATCAAGGAATTTGTATTTAGATGCAAGGAGTTTCATGCAGGTTTGGATTTGGAAAATGAGCTATCAATCGCTTATGAGAAGGAGAGAAGTCACAAAGCATCTTTTGTGTTAGAGAGGAACATTGTCCCCCTAATAGAGATCTTCAAGGCACGTTTCACTAAAGAATGGATTCTGATCAAGCGAAATTCCTTTGCTTACATGTTTAAGACAACACAAGCGAGATGTTTCACAACCTAGAATTTGGTCTAATTTGGGATAAAGCATAATTTATTTCAAATTGTTAATATTACATGAGAATCATCACTACAAGGATCAAAGATATTTAACTAGAACTATCTCACTTTGCAGATTGTAGTTGGAGCCTTTATTGCATCGACTGTAATCCTTTCTTAGCATGGTTATAGTTTTCTGATAACCTGGATGCCATGAATAAGGAGTTTTATGAACTTTGTTTAAAATTAACAGCTTAATCTTGGGAACAATAGGTACGTATAGTCTATCTTTATACAATAATAATCCTTTTTCGTTCCAGCTATATCCTATACTTAGACTTTCTATTAAATTTTCTTTTACCCTTGCTTGTAATTTTTGATAATTTTCATCTTGTTCTATTCTATCTTCTAACTGATCTTCCAAGTCTGTTTAATAAGTGCTGATTGCTGCTATAAAATTCAATTTTGCATTTTTGCTTAATGCATCAGCAACCTTAAAGTTCCTTCCCTTTAATGTGTTGAATTTCAAAATCGTATTCACTAAGAAAAGCTAGCCATCTAGCTTGCCTAGCATTTAAGCTAGGTTGATCCAACAAATATTTCAATCCTTTATTATCTGTCATTAATATAAACTTCCTTTCGATTAAATGATGACGCCACATTTTTAAGGCATGTATGATAGCAGCTAACTCTAAGTCATAGGTCGCATACTTTTTCTCATGAATCTTCAGCTTCCTAGACTCATAAGCAATGCCATCTCCTTCCTGAGTTAAAACTCCACCTAAACCGTCATTGCATGCGTCAGTACATACTATACAATCTTTATTAGGGTCAACAATTCTTAGAATTGGTACGGTGGTTAATGACGTTTTTAAATTTTTAAAACTGTCTTCACACTTCTGACTCCACTCGAATTTCTTCCCTTTTTCTGTAAAGAGGTTATAGGATTTGCAATTCTTGAGAACCCTTCGATAAATATTCGATAATAGCCAGTAATCCGCATGAATGATTGGACGTCAGTTACGTCTTTTGGGACTGGCCATTCCTCAATTGCCTTTATCTTTTCAGGGTCGACAAAAATTCCTTCTTTA
Organism: Pseudotsuga menziesii; assembly: GCA_001517045.1. Lineage (NCBI taxonomy): Eukaryota > Viridiplantae > Streptophyta > Pinopsida > Pinales > Pinaceae > Pseudotsuga > Pseudotsuga menziesii. Next base: position 184,293 of record LPNX010752313.1, on the reverse strand, counting down.
GTCACCACATGACCCAGATATTGAATTTTATCCTTAAAGAAGTCACATTTACTAAATTTTGTGTAGAGTTGATGTTCTCATAATTCTTGCAAGACAATTTTTAAGTGTTCTTTATGTTCCTCTTCAGACTTGAGTAAATTAAGATGTCGTCAATGAATACGAACACAAACTTATCTAGATATTTATGCATTACATTATTCATCAGACACATAAAAACAACTGGAGCATTAGTAAGCCCAAATGGAATAACTACAAACTCGTAATGACCATACCGAGTCCTAAAAGTTGTTTTAAAGATGTCTTCATCTTTGATTCGGACCTGGTGGTAACCAGATTGTAAATCAATTTTTGAGAATAACGTTCCTCCACGTAGCTTATCAAACAGATCATCTATGCGGGGTAACGAATATCTGTTCTTGATAGTCATTTTATTTAGTTGACAGTAATCTATACATAGTCGTAGAGTTCCATCCTTCTTCTTAACAAAAATAACAGTTGCTCCATAGGGAGACACACTGGATCTAATGTAATTCTTATCAATGAGTTCTTTTAACTGCGACTTAAGTTCATTTAATTCTAGTATATTCATCTAATAAGGGGATTTTGAGCTGAGCACTGCACCAGGTACCAGCTCAATAGTAAAGTCTAACTCCCGTTTCAGAGGCATTCCTGGAATTTTTTCCGAAAATACATCTGAATATTCCCTTAGGATCAGAATGTCTTCCAGTTTTAATTTATCTTTGTGATTAGTATTTCTTCATTAATTACTGTTATGGAAAATGATTTACAACCCTTTTGAACCTCTCTCTTAAGCTGAAATGCAGAAATTTGTCTTATGGATGTTTTCCGAGGGATTCCTTTTACATTTACTGTTCCTCCATCATTATTTACACAAGTAAAGGTTTTATCAAAACAGTTCAGGACTACCCTATGCTGTTCTAGCCAATCCATACCAATTAACATATCATATTAACCTAAAGGTAACACATTAAGCTTAACAGAGGTTTCAAACTGATCCATAGTTACTGCACAATTCTTAACAAAGCTAATTGCTTTTCTCTTTGCACGAGTAGCTAGCTGTACTAACCAAGACCTTCCAAAATTTTCAATTGATAGCTTACACTTTTCTACTAAATTAGGAGAAATATAGCTTAAACTAGCTCCTGGATCGATTAAAATAGATATAGGTATTTGATTTAGCTTACCTTCCACTTCCACCATGGAAGTTGGATAATCTGCTTGCCTGTTCTCCAATGCTGCGTTGATCCTGGGAATTTTCCTTACTAGATCACCAACATTCATCTCCTCCTGTATCATGTGTATGCTGCTAAAAGTCTTCTTCCGATTAGGGTAAACTGATGCATAATGCGGACCATTACATTCCCAACATTTTATTGGTTCCTTTCATTCAAAATTCTTGGTATAGTTACTATGGTTGTTAACATATTCTTTATTTCTTTGATTATTTGGATTGGTCTGTGAATTACTTTTGTTCCCTTGGAAATTTTTACTAGGAAAATTTATAGTGTTATTATTCTTAAAATTTCGGTTAGGTACAAAACCTTTCTTCTTCTGTTCAAATTTATTTTTTCTTTTGGCCTTCCAGCTGGTCATACTTTCCTTTTTACAATTCTGTTCATAACAGAAACTCACTTTTCTCATTGCTTCTTCTAAAGTTTTGGATTGTCATACTCAATTCTGTCTTTTATATGATAGGGTAAACAACTGAGAAACTGATGTATTTTAGGTTTCTCGTCCACAATATACAGCACATACCTGAGCATACTTAGAATATTACTATTTAGTTCTTTCATATTCATTGTTCCCAGTTTTAGTTCATAAAAGTCCTTAGCTCTCTCTTCGTAGTACTATTCAGATAAAAATTTCTTCTTGAAAAATTTCTTAAATGTACTCCAAGTAATGTTTTTCTCCCTAATACCTTTTACTCTTTTTAGGTCTTGCCACCAAATATCTACTTTCCTTGTGAGATTAAAAATTGCCATCCTAGATTTCAGTTGATTAGAGTAGTTATAAATTTGAAAGTATTTCTTCATCTTGGACAGCCAGGATTCTGCCTCTTCTCCCTTCTCAGTTTCACCATTAAAGGTTGGTGGCTTGATTTTCTTGAATTCTCCAGAGATTTCTTCATAAGGTTTAAAATTTCTTTTTTCTGGTATGAAGATTATCTTTGCTACTATCACTAGTATATTGATAATTCTTTTTATGTGAATCGCCATAGACCTCAGAAGATGAGCTATATATTTTCGATTTTAAACTGTTTAGTCTTTTTATATTTATGTTGGTAAGGCATATCTTTAGACTTTGTTCGTTTATCTTTTTCCTCATTCTGAAATATTTCCATCAAAATATGATTTAGCTCCTCCTAAGCTCTCAGAATCCTCTCATTTTCTTTTTTAACCATTTCCATCTTTGTTCTTATTTCCTTAATTGTTTTTAGTAGTTCAGAAGAATTATTAGTTATTTCTTCTTGTATAGGTTCTTCTTAAAAATTATTTCATTCAGTGTAGGGAGGCTCCTCATTCGCATATTCCTCCAATCTTTCCATACCTGCAATTAACTTAGAAAAATTCTCTGGAAGTATCATTCAAAAGAAAGTAAAATCAGTATACTTGTTTAAATTTAATGTTCCATTTATGCAAGTTGAGCCACATTCAGGCCTAGTGTCTGAACCTTGTGCTCTGATACCACATGTAATAACTCAAAAATTCGTAAAAATTTAAATTTTTTCATGTAACATAGAATGTCAAGTGTCATTGCCAATGAACCATTAACTGTTAGCGGATATTTAAACAGTTTTTAAAGGAATAATAAAGATCACTTCTTTTAATTGGTTCTGTATAACTTATTGGCTTATCTTAAATACTATGTTAGTACTGTTTAAACATAGCAGTTGTATTTTCAGAAAGTAGAAGAGAATTCTGCATCTTAACTAACACTAAGTGCGTTATTGTCTTTTTCAATCAAGTAGGGAGAACTATTAGGTGTGATTGGGGCTTACTTAGCTTACAGATAACACAGTGGAAATGATGGTTCTTTTACAGGTTCTAACAGGTAAGAGTTTTGTTCCAGTAAAAATATCCAGATCAAGAAAGATACTTCACTAGCATAAGATAAAATGCTAGTTTTTAAAAAATATTACTTGCAGCTTGTCCTTGTAAAAGGTAACGTTGACATTGCTAAAATTGTCAAACTGCATAATGATGATAAAACAAAATTGTGTAAGGATGGTTTAGATATGTATTCAGTTTACTACAAAAATGGAGCCAAATAAGTCATCAAGTAGTTTTCAACTAAAAGCTTAGATTCTTCAAAATGAAATGACTAAGAACTTCTCTAAAGAATACTCCTACTTCTGCTCATAAGTATTTATGATATAATGTTTAAAAAGGAAGATATATGTTTCACAAGCTTATGCTTCTAATTTCATATCTATCATAAAGGATTTGGAGTTTGGTTTTAATCGTATTCATTTGAATCCTTTTGTAAACATAAAGGAAATACTCTAAGTTGTTGAACTATTACTTAGTCTTTCTTGTTTATAGAGTTTTGTTTACTAAGAGCTCCTCTTTTCAATAAAGTCATCATACTCATTAAAAATATTACAGAAATTTACCCTTACTCTAGGGTTTCTATAATTAGATGTTTTCTTAATAGATAGAATAGCTACTTTGACTCTTAAACTACTTTTTTCAACAATTGGACATTAGTTTATAGTTGAGACTCTTATATAAGAGTAGATAGGTTGTAACTACTTCTTTTCCCAACTACGCATTGGGTGCAGAAAATGGTCCAAGGTTTCATTTATATTTGATTGAGTTCTTCTTCAAACTTTAAAACTCTACCTTAGTAATCTTTTTACCTGTGTCTTTTACCTCGTTCTGTAGCGTATCCCCTAGTTATAACTACACTTTGAAAAACAAATGTTATAAATTGCAATACCCTTGAGGTATTTTTTCCCTTGTAAGTACTAGAGAAGATCTTGTAATTACTGTGCTATTGTTATGCAAATTACTCTCAATCTCCAATATTTATGTGACTTACTTCAAGGGTTGAGTAGATTAATTATTCCAATAATGTTTTACTATTATGAGTACAGTTCTTTTATTATATATTCTACAAACATAGTTAGAAAGTAATTATACTAACTTGTCTAGTAGACAATAATCATTAAAAGAAACACCATTTCTTTTATCTTATGGTTTTAAAACTAAGTATCAACTCGACCAAGAACAATTACATTATTGACAATTGAAAACATATAATGGATATGATTTTTGACTTGTTTCACAATGATTTAATGAAGATTGGTAAGCAGTGAACTCAACTATTGTTTAAAAACCCATGACTGTGAAATCATTGGGGACACATGGGAGGTGATTAAGCCACTACGTTTTTGTTGATTCATAAATGATGCCCAAACCCTATCTTCACTTTGTAAGGGTTTTATTTTATTGTGGAGCGGTCGAGCTGGGACCTCTTGGCCGCCATGGTTCCTGGTGTTAACCTAGTAAGCGTTCGACCTCCATACCTCTGCAAGCTTGTGTAGAGTGATAGTATACTTGATGCAGAGGCCCGTTGACTGTCAAAAAGGCATTAGAATATTGGATCTAATTTTGCTGCCATCTTGGTAACTGTGAGGGTTGGTTTACTGTGCATGGTGAACCAAAAATTCTAGGGTGAAGAGTTGTGTCAGCCTCTATTATTATTGCTATCTACTCATGGTTTCTATCCCCTCCAGTTCTTGACTTAGGGTTCTTGCTGCTCTCCGCACAAGCACAAACCAGTTCTTACCTTCTTCAGGGTGCCATCGAACTGGCTTGGGTGGCTTCCACGACTTCACCACTGCTGAGCTTAATAGGTAAAAACCAAAATTTTGTTACAGTTTAATAATGTACAGGGTTCTCATTACGGTTTAAAGAAAAAGACTAATAGTGCTTTGATGTGTAGGTTTCTCCAGTCTTGGATTTGAAGCTCAATGATAATCTACCCTTGGTCTCATAATAAGCGCTCTCCTTGTAAGCCTCGATGACACCAGAGGGTTTTTCCTGCACATAAGTATGGTGGAGAGAAAATAGAAGCTTCGCCATGATGGTTGTTAGCTCTACCATGGTTAATAGTTATGTTATTGTTCTTTTGTTTATACAAATTTTAAATCCTTAGAGGTTGTTGTATGGAAATGTTAAGGCTATTACAGTGACGACTTCATGGTTTTTAAAGGAGCCTTCACAGCCTGGAAAGATATAAATGATATTAAATTTTAATACTCGGCTCTAAGCTATGAATATACTGTCCAACCACTGGGTCGTTTCTTAAATATGTAATTTGGTTTTTACAGGAAAGGAAATGGCCATAAAGTTAACATTTCTTCAATTAGATGAAGGGTTTTTCATTGCTGTAATTTATATATGTAATATTTTCAGTTTTTAAGACTACTGTTTAGACTTGAAGAAGTCATTTTGGCCAGGTTTTAAAGCCTCGACAGTTAATATAAAGAGGCCATAAGCCACTATACTTGTTCAATGTTGTTTCAGCTTAGTGTTTATTTTAGCATTATTTCAATCTAGGTTTAAATTTGGGTGTAAATGGTTTATAGTAATTTCAAACAGCATTAAAAGATAAATGAGATATTCTGTTTCTGATTAAAGATTATAATTAAATAATATTTAACTCTGTAATTGTTTTCCTTTCAGTTACAATCTTAGCTTTGTAATTATTTTGTTTTCAGTAAGATTATTTATTGCTGTGGTTAAAACTAGAAAAGCTCTGCTAGGTTTTATGTTATAAATAAAATGTATAATTTATTTCCTAGAGTGATGATACTTATCTCTTGCAAACCCTAGATGTTTCTAGAGGGTTGCAACGTTAATACCTTTGCTTACAGTAAACCTAGTTTAATTGTACGCCTGAATAGGTAGTTAAATGACCTATGATATTAAGAACTAGGTTAATCCCTAAGTAAACCTTTTACTGTTCCTATATTTATTTATTTAAATTTATTTATGGTATTTATATTAGGTGTTAATACTAGTGTTTAATTTTATAAATATTATACCTATTGGTGTTTATTATATAAATCTATTATTTCCTATAATTAGATATTGTAGATACTTTCAATAGACACTGCAAGTATAACTAGATTTATGTAAATAAATTACGTAAAAATGTAGAAGAAATTATTTAAATCCGCATTTAAAGTTAATGAAAAATCTACCTATCTAAACTAAGAATACCGACTGTACTAAAGTACTGCCTTGTAAAAGGCATGGAAAAATACAGTTTGGAAATTTTCCTATCTATCTTTTAGCTTATCAATATCTATATTGTTTAATCATAATCTACTAATTACTAATTTTCTTAGTAAAAACAAATGTTCTTTCTTTTTCATTAACAATAATAAAATAACAATATACTAATATTGATAAACTTTTAAACTTTTCTAAAACAGTAAATAAAATAATAACTAAATCTACATAAGTAGAACCTGTCAAATAGATGAGGTGACAACAACTTAAGGAGGTTGTTCCTCCCAAAGAACTCCTGGAGAAAAGCTTAGTATGCAATTTCTCAGAACCCCCAAGCATGTTTCTTGGTCCTCTTGGTGAGTATTGGGTGAGAGATGTATTCTTGAGATCCTCTGCAACTCTACTAAGTATTCAGGAGTAACTCAGTCCTGCTTACAGCAGTACGAACATCAACTTAGAATAGTTGCACAAGTTCAATCTTCAACACTTATCCCCTCAAACTCACTTCAACTAGTCCCCTCCATCGAATTTCTCATGTGTACTTCATTCACTCAGAATGATCACAAATCCAGAATGAGCCGCCTCAGCTGTCTTCAATGGGAAGTTTTATATCAATGCCTAGGTCTTCTGGTTCAGTTTTTACTTAATGAGCCACCTGCTCCTATTCCACTTTCTTGGGGAATCATGACCACAAATATAGGGAAGTTTCCACCTGCAACAGTTAGAAGTTGTTTGAGGATGCTGCCACTTGTCAACATTCTCTCAAACCAGTCTCCTCCACCAAGTGACCAGTAAACACTCATTTAACAGCTTCCCTAAGCTGTTGTCTCATCTTTTATTTATTTATTAATAAGATATTCTGCAATACATTAAATTATCCTTGACCCCACTTGGTCATTAATTACAAACTTTAACATAAAATATAACATAATGTTCCTCAATAACATAAAATTGTTTTGCAAATTGGGCCATGTGATAGTAATAGCCTAACTGGATCGATCGCCTCCTCTGCGAGTAGCTCTTGATCACTAAATTGGATCTTAAAACAAAAAAAATGGGTAGATGCATTAGCAAGGCATGCAAAAATAAAAAAGTATCCATACAGTCCCCATAATTAAACACTTCCTTTTTGTATTGTAAATATTGATAAGTTATCACTTATCCTACCTCATAGTCAATATCATTAACATTACGATATAGTATTTTTTCATTACCCCATGCTACTTTGCTTTCTTCCTCTTTACCATTTTCTTCTTCCATCTTATCTTCAACTCCATCTATCTTCTACCTCATAACCTTTTCTTACTTTGTAATTGTTGAAGGAATTCCATAGTAGGGTGTCCATAAGAAATCTTATGCTTGTTAAGTTAGGATAAACATTTGTACAAAGAAAATTACTGGAGAATACCCAGATGGAATACACCAATGCATTAAAAATCCTAGAATATAAACAATATGAATAAATCATTTTATTCATTGCAATGAGTAGGTGCAAAAGGTTCTTACTGGCTTCTTATAAAAGTACAAAGAAGCTCAATAAGCGGACCAAGAATTATGTTGCTCATATGCACACTAAAGAATAGATTAAAGCCAAAATAGAAGGAAAGAAAACTAAATAATGTAGCGAGATGGTCAAGAAAACTGAAAAGTATGACAAAGACAAAGAAAATTAATGATGGAGACAAGTTTATATGAGCAATATCATATTGTAATAAGGATAGGGAGTAAACACCAGTTTTAACTTTTAACAGAAGAATCTGGGCTTGTGCAAATGTCCATTGCCAATTTTATTGACTAATAACTGAATGAATAGGAATTGTTTCTACTGTTGAAAGTAAGAAATTGTTTGTCATCGAAGTCTCCTAAAAGGAGATAAGCCTATGTATGAATTCTCTTGTTATTATTATCAAGAAATGTAAAATTGAGAATATGTTTCCATTTCTTCAGGACACTGCAAACAATGTTTTATTAAAACCATAGAGACACAAGTTTAACATTCATAGGATATCTATATGACAGTGTGAATAAAATACGGAAAATTAACTTACAGAAAATACAAAATGAATGAATTCTAAATATGTCATCCTACATTCTGTTTTACTCTAAACGTAGAGATGCATTTAAAGTGTTGATTTCAACATGGACAGAGGTGCACTGCAAAGAGAATATAAATAATAGACAACTGAAGCTACTAATACAAAATTCCCTTACTTTTTGTAGTAAGACATATGAGTTGTTATGGGTGCATCCATGGAGGCGGGTTACAATTTTTGGCAGGGCATTTTCGGCAAAATGCAAAAAACGTACCCTCGATCGAGGTCTTAATACCTCGATCGAGGGTTTAACAAGCACTCGATTGAGGTTTTGTTAAACCCTCGATCAAGCTCTTGGTAAAGCCTCGATCAAGGTCTTGATATCGATCAAGCTACGGACGTCGATCAAGCTTAGTACCTCGATTGAGGTGCATGTTTTAAAAAGAGATAAAAAGGGCCACGGGCACCCGTGGCCATTTGCCCCATTTCTACACCCGCGGACACCCGCGGGAACTCGCGGGCATAGTGCAGCTAGCGGTGGTGTCCATGATGGTCGATCTCTCGATCAATGGTGTAGGATTGATTTGTAGATTGTTATTTGTGGATGTTATTATTTTGGACTTTATTATTTTGTACTTTATGATATATATATATGGACTTTTTTTGAACATGATGGTCTATTAAATATTTTAATTATTTGCAGTTATAGTTTAAATTTATTAATGTTTTACAATCTTAATGTTATTTAACAATCATTAATCTTTTACAATCTTATGAAATTGTACAATTTTCCAATTTAATTAATTACAAGTTTACAAAATTTACAATGTTTACAAAGTTTACAAGTTTACATGTTTGCAAAATTGTCAATCGAACGCAGCTTACAATTTTTAACATAACTTACAATTATAATGTTACAAAATTTACAACTTTACAATGTAAGATCTACTAGGTGCAAATTACAACGACAATGTAAAATTTGATTTCATATTTCAGAAGAAATTTTGATTTGCTACATTTCAAAATCTTATCAACTATGTCAATGTATCAAAAGTGGAATATAACTTTCATTCGTCCAGCTAATGGTTTATAGGAATGCACGTCTCCATAATACAATCATGGTCAGCTACTGACATCTTCCATCTCTTTGGTTCACCCCTCTTCACCTTGATTTCAATGAGATGTATCCGAGTTGCCACCACCAAATGACTGTACTGACAAGATATATATTCAGGAATGAAATCTCTGTAAATAATATAGTCACCTTGTCTTCTTACTTTTTCAAAAAAGTGGCCCATCACAATTAGGTCACCAACTTGGTATGTGAACTCTCCATTGACATAGGGTCGCACCAACTTGCTTTTGATTTGTGTACACCGCATCAAAAAGTATGCCACATGCTCGTCATTTCTCGGTGGTGCAATTACAACAAATACATCACTTGCATCAAGATTTTCAAATATTAAACAAATCTTAAATATATATATGCATGTGTACAAGACTAGAGGTTTAAACATTCAATCAACTATCATGTACCTTGCTTAACCAAATCAGAAACCTGATCCACATCTAGTGAAACCATTGCCTTGTCAGTGTGCATATGTTTTTACATCAAAATTGGATGTGGCCCCTTTGGATTAAGAGGGACATATTTCCATTGTTTGACATATGCATCGTTCATGCAATGATCAACCCCCAGTCGATTGGAGTCAATGCAGAACTCACAAAAACACACATACTTCCTCATTTCAATGGAAAATATGTTTCCCATGTATTTACTACGAACTGAATGTAGTTCTCTCATACCAGGTATGGTCTCACAATACGATGGCATGGATGTATTCACATTGCCAAGGGAAACAACCCAAAAAAAACTACATAGAATAAAAAACAACATATTTATATATATAATAATACAAACACATTTATTAAATTCCAATTAAGTTGTTGTTCCTACCTCCACACCGGCCTTGCTTTTTCATGACCTTGGTGACCCAAATTTTTTGTGCACTAATCAACTACTTCTGCTGAGTACTTGAGTCAAGATGCACTATGACTCATTTGGTACCTTCTAAGTGCTTGTTTCACGCATGCACCTGCGGCATCATGTTCACCCTTTTTATGCCCCATTTCAAAAAAGCTCCAGGTGTGTTGAATACATGTCTCTCTGTGAAGATGACCCAACCAATAAAATGAGCGTGCTGATTTGAACTGCCCCGCACACCCATTTGACCAAAGCCAGTGTTCTGTAAATGACACCCCATTCTTTTTGAATGAATCATAAATTAACCCAAAGCAGTGTTGAACAAACAACATGTCATGCTCATGATCATCACTGACATAAAAATGGTATTCCTTGATTACATTGCATGACTAAGGAGTGTTATCCCTACCATCAATGCTTTCATGAGCATGTCTATACAATACATGTACGAAGATGGATACTTGGTTGGAGTGATAATACTCACTTTGTATCTCTCTCTGAGGAGCAAATATGTAATTCTCAGCAAAGTATACCATCGATAGGATTGTGCCTGGCTCAAAAACCTCACGAGAATGCTTAAATTCTAAAGCTTGCCACCTAGACCTGTGGGAGTGTTTAATGTATTTGTAAATATGACTTTGAAACTTTTCCATGAAGTCTGAAATAGGAATATCATCCTCGAGCAAGTCAATCCTCTTAGATGGAACATGTGAAGAAGATGATGGATTCATGGAGACATACTCATATCTCTTCCACTTAACTGTGATATCTGACAATCCAGGGTGTGTTGGATCGATAGGAAAATTCCTATGGAACAATGCCGAATCACCACATTCATGGCATCTTCTCCCACCTACACACCTTTTAATGAAAAACACATTTTCAGAATTCCTATTGCATAGTATCATAGAAATAAAATCCTGCGCTGTGTGAGGAGCTGGTTCACCATCCCAATGTTTTTTGCAAAAATCCACAAATATTTCATAGTATGACTGGAATTCAACATGGTATCAACAACAACAAGTGTCCCGAATCATATTTGGCCTAATATACCATGATTTCAACTTACTGAACATGGTAAATGAGATCTGGACACCAGGATTTGATTTTTTGAATCCCTCGAACAAAGAAACTCCTGTCATCTCCATAACATGCTTGCAATGCTCCTTATAAATGCCTCTGCCAGAACATTGTCGCATGACATGTTTTTGATCTGGTATAGCACGAGAATGGTTGTCCCAATACTCTATCACCTTCTCTCTTACGCCCTCTTCTATCATGTCTTTATATGCTTCTCTGCATATAATATCCCAACAAGCAAATTCATCGTTTTCATCTATCTTTACCCTGAATTTAGTGTATTTGTGTAGTGTATTTCTTGAAACGTGGACCAGCTTTGACATTGTTGTGACCATTTGATTTCTTGAGGTGCTTCGTGCCACAATAACAGTTGTAATTTCCCTACGTGCAGCGTTGATATTAATTTTTCTTGACTTTCCAAATGTAGATAGTGCATTTGTTACATTTTCTGTTACATTGTCACATGCATTTTTATTTTTAACATCCTTAAAACCCTACAAATTTGTGGCACGTTTCAATTTTTTGTGTTTTATCAATCCATGTAGGATTTGAGCTTGTGTAATCATTGATTGTTGTTCAAAGTACAACTTGATTATGTTACTAACATGCTCTCTGATTGTCTGATCAAGGGTCGGGTTCCCGACTCTTCTTGAGTGGCATCATCCAACCCTCTTAAATAATTAACAACCATTCCAACATCATTGAAGCTCCCAATTACTCTTGAGAAATCATAGGGTGCACCATGTTGTGATGACTGGCTAGGATATAGCAATAAATAAATACAAACTCAAAAATAAATACAAGCTCTTGGAATAAATACAAATAAATTCAAGCCCAAGAATACCATTTTATTTTACTTATCATATTGTCATTGTTAGTTAAAAAATAAACAAATAAATTATATAAGATTGAATATGGAGCAATGATGGTTGTTGTAGTAACTGGAGATGAATATGGACCTCGTTTTAAATCGGCTTCCTAATGGTTCAAAGGTAGTCACTCAGTCACCAAGGTTGTCTCGGGATTGAGTATTGGGGTAGTACCCCTCACTTCATGGCGCGGGTAAAACTGCTAACCACTTGGCCACAAATGACAACTCTTTGGTTTTCCTCTCAGGTGGGAATCTAGTCAATCCGGTAGGGGTTGTTGCCCTTTTCGCTTGGCAGGTTCTCTCAATGGCCAGCTACTTTGGCGTTCCTATGGTACTCCTCATAATGAGTTTTAGGTAAAATCCCAAGTACTTCCCACAGTTGTTACGGATGAGACTTATGTCCCAAACCGGATGTTATTAAGTAAATTAGGTTATTAAATAAAATACGTTACTCTACCTTACCTTAAGTAAATTGTAATGTGATTGTAATTGTAATTATGATTCTAATTGTAATTGTTGATTTTCTTTGAGATCATCATTGTCATCAATGCTTAAAGCCATATGGTTCCTAGTCATTTGTACATGATTGTAATGTAATTGTAATTGTAACATGTAATTATCATCATTATCATAATGTAATGTAAAATTGTATTTGTATTTACTCTACCTTACTGTCTCATTGACGTAAGGCTAGTACTTATGCACGTTACTGTGATTGTAATTGTTATTGTGATTGTAATTGTTGATTTTATTTCAGATCATCATTGTCATCAATGCTTAAAGCCATATGATTCCTAGTCATTTATACATGACTGTAATGTAATGCAATTGTAATTGTAAAATTGTTTAATGTAATTGTAATTGTAATTGTAATGTAATTATCATTATTATCATAATGTAATGTAAAATTGTAATTTTAACACTATGAAAATGCTCATATATGAATATGAAATTAAAGTCATATTAAAATCGATGAAAGGAGAGATAAGGCTCTAGAAAAGATGAAGAAAATAAGTGCAATGATAAGGCTATATATGCATATTCATTTAGAACTAGATATTATGCTAGAATATTATGCACTATATAATTATATATATTCATCAACCATTCTCTAATTTCATTGGACAACTCTAGAACTACTCATACTATAATACACTTACTTTGTATATATGTAATTTAGTGTAGTGGTTAAACATTTTTTTCAATTCTTTCACAACACATACCATTATTTCACATGTACTTATAAGTGGTTTTAGAAGGTTGTATATATACATGCACATACAATGTATATAAGTTTATGAATTAATTACAAAATTATAATTAAATTCTAAACAATTTAACATGTATATATATACACAAATTATGAATTAGAACACTATGAAATTGAATATATAAATATGTAATTTATGAAATTATGTGAATATGTGAATATATGAAATTATACAATTTGCATACAATTATGAATTTACATATATATGAATTCATACATGTACATGTACAATGTATATAAGTTTATGAAT
>LPNX010752313.1:123754-169865 GCA_001517045.1 Pseudotsuga menziesii | reverse complement strand
AATAAATTATACCAATATTGTTAGAAATGGCATTTAATTCTCCAATTATAGGTTGATTTGCAACTTCTTCTCCTCTCAAGATTGCTCTTTTTTTCCTCTTTCTTCCTCTATATTTCTCTCTTATTTCTTCGATGTAGCTTTGATTCCTAGAAGATATTTTACTTCGACGTTTTTTTCTTTCCACTGTGATCAAGATCAACAATCCAAATTCATACCTACAACAATATCTAAACACAATACACAATTGTTTCAAATAGGATAGTCAATTGTGAAAGATAAAATTAGTAACATGTTTATGTATTATGTTTTATGTTTATATAAAATTTTCTTTAGGAATTCGGGTGGGAAATGAGGTTAGGAAGGTAGTTGGAATGAAATTAATTCCTTTAATGCCTAAGTCCATTCCCGAACATTTTTGTATGATTTTTTTACACAAGCCGGACCTCGATCGAGGGTTGTAGAGTTACCTCGATCGAGGGTTTAACAAACCCTTGATCGAGCTTCCTATAAAACCTCGATTAAGGGACTGAAAAATAGAGATTTATCGCTCTTACAGGAAAATCAATGTTTCTCTATGTCTTCTAGGGATGTAAACCCTACCATTCATGGCACACAACTAAGTGGAGTTTATACTGATAGATTCGTCACCGAATCCTCTATCCATTGAGATATCATGCATGCGTTTTGGCATTCATATGGTTTTTTTTTTAATTAGTTCTAAAACTTACACTTAGAATACCAGACAACAACTTCAAAGAAGCTCAAATAAAAATCCGCAGGGTAAAATATACACATCCAAAAATTTCTTAAAAATGCACAACCCACACATCGACGTGTCCTCTTCAAAAGGGTATCTTTGGTTTTTCAATTTTTCAAAATAGTGAAAAAAAAGCTAGGATAAACACACATGTATATAAAATGATGTTAAAAACAGATGTGGTCACTTTTGAAAAATAATAAATAATTGTACATTGAGAAATAAATTAACAAAAAAATATGCAGACCACAGTGCATTTTGTGTAGATCATGTTCATATATATATATAATTATTAATGTAAGATTGAATTATTGGGGTTGTACACTAGCCACTTATTAACTTATTCAAATTTTTAAGGTCACACAGTTCATTAAATGCAAAATTTCACACATTAAATGACATCGGAATATTTTAAATAAAATATCATTGGGAAGCCAACATAATATTCTACAATTGGTTTTTTTACTGCAAGTCGAAATTCACATGGAATATATGCGTTTCGAGGGCTTCTATCTAGCGATGAGTAAAAAATTAGGTTTTCATTGCTAAATTCGGCCAAAAAGTGTTACCCACCTTCAGGGAATCACCCTCATTGCCATAGCTTTTCTATATACATCATAGAATAATAATCCATAATAAGTGGAAAATTAAATGACCATTCAACCAATAAAACAAGAAAACTGTTGATATAATTAGTTTTAAACATAGTGCAATCTCCTTACAATGATTAGTTTGCATCTATGTTTTCAAAAAAGGAATGAAATAAATAATAATAATGGAACAAATTCATGCTAGAGAATCTCCATATTTCCTTTCGAAGATAGAAGAATAATTGCGAGTAGCAAAGGGTAATTAAAGATTACAATATTTTCATTACATTAGTGAAGGATTCCATAAGACTATGGAATTACTGTTTAAATAGGTACATAAGGTGCCCACTGTCCACCTAAGAGATTAGATTCAAATATATGAGACTTTCAAATCAGAATCAATTCAGCACTGCATATAACCTTGTTGGATTGTGTAGTTCCAATACACTCTGTATTACATTTTATCCACATTAATTGTGTCCACATAGAATATATGAATCCCACTAATCCACAAATGCAAATCAATATGTAACAATAATATCATAACGACTAAATTTGGAGAATGAAAAATTGGCAAGATACATCCTTTGTATCAATCACCATCTATATCTGTAAATGTGTGTGTGCATGTGTGGAGAGAGCATGAGAAATGAAATAATTAACATGCCATTCTATCCAAACATGTATGTCATTTTGCATTCTAGTATTTTTGTGTATCCTTGGACTACCCTTCATGCCTTACTAGCCTACAGGGGTAATGCCATGGTCTATCGAAGCCCACAAGATTCTTATCATGCAAGTATAAGATCTCATACCTATTATTTTTATAAGTGTGATTGAATGGGTAGGCGTATTTTTAGTGTGTGAATATGTATTACAGTACATTAGATCAAGCATTTAAATCATTTTTAATTAATAAAATGTCAATCCACAAGCAGTTAAATAGAAGAGATTATACCTATTATCTTTATAAGTGTGATTGAATGGGTAGGGTATAGGGTTTTTCTTAAACTGTTTAAAAGAAATAGCTATTTTAAATTTGAATATACTACAATAATGTAACCCGAAGTGGGATTATTGACCGATCCTGGAAACTTTAAATCTTGGATTTGTAAGGACTTAAAAATAGATGTTGCCAGTCCTCCCTCCATAGAATCACCTTATTCATTCTCTCTCGCTATCACGATTGACCCCTGGGATGATATTTTTCCTGGGAAGGGACTATCACTAATCCCATTTCGTTGGTAATGTCTAATTGCATGGTCAATATGAAACATAGAAAAACAAAAGCCTTTTGTAATTATTTCAGCAATCCTTCAATAATATTCTCTAACTTGAAACATCTATTACTGTTGAGAAGTAAGGCCTTGTGTTCAGGCAACTCATTAAGACAGAGGTGAAAGAAATATCTGATATTATGCTGAAAGAGGTTTTTGAGTGCCTTAAATAGAAGGAAATAGATTTCCAAGTAACATAGAGGTTTAGATATTGGGTTGTTAATGAAGGCTATAGCCCAAGATATGGTGCAAGACCTTTGCGTAGGGAAATTATGAGGTTGTTAGAAGAAAGCATGGCTGGAAAAATGCTTGCTAGTGAAATTAAGGTTGGTGATTCGACAATTATCGATGTAGATCATGAAGGCAACGTGACTATATTAAATGGAAATTCTGGCTCAGCATCTATGTCCAACATGGTTACTTCCTAGGGAAATGTTATAGTGGCTTCATAGCTATCTAGATGTTGGAATGGTTGGTAATGTTTTCAGGTATAATTATAATAAGAAAAGATAAAAATAGGGATATTTTTATGGGTTCAGGTAATGTTTTGAGACTAATCTTTCAGTTTTAAAACATATCCTTGCTAAGCATATCGAAGTTGTTAGTTTCCCAGGTTGTTTGGGAAATTGTCCAATCTGTTGTTGTTTGCTAATGAGTGCAAAACTTCAAGGAAAGAACCTTGTAATAAATTGCATATTATTGTAGAAGAAATTTAAGCTAAAAAATATAGAAGCAAAGAAGAAATTGTATTCGTCTCAGAGTAAACCACAATGATTAAATTGATAGATCAAAACAAAAAATTTGTATATATTGCCGTAGTTTATAAAACAATACAACCTTATTAAAATTCCATATTTAGAACCCTATTAGGAAAAACCATTGAATAGGTCCCTACACATCCAAAAGGCCTACCTCCCTTCATATGAGATATACACATTAAGTATCTAAAGGGGATTCCTTAGTTCTTGACTATGAAACTCCACATATAAACTTGAAATCATTGTATAAGAGTTGATTAAAGAGCTCCATCAATCTTTCCTTGACTTAAACTGGCTTGTTCTAGTTCTAGTTTGCAACATGAAACATGAAACATGAAACACCATGTAAAATGGTTGGCCAGTTCTACCAACAGGGCTGGACAATTCTACCACCTATCAGATAGTGAAATTCCTATGGAAGTTCACCCATTACATGGATACAATAATTCACATGTCTCTGTTGCAACCAACACCATAAGTATTTGAACTCTTTGATGAGATAATATTGCTATGAGAGGGTCAAGTTGTCTACCATGTGCCTAGAGAGAATGTCCTAGGTTTTTTTGAAAGTCGTGGATTCAAATGCCCTGAAAGAAAGGGAACTACAGTTTTATTACAAGAGGTAATTAAAATATAGAAACTTCAAAATAATGCGTGATAATACAACTATCCAATTTGAATAGAAAGATACTATTTACTCACCAATATCCATGGTTGCAGGTTACATAAAAAAGGAAGCAATAATAATACTGGGAGGATAAGAAGCAGCCTTATCACTACATACCTATCAAGGAATTTGTATTTAGATGCAAGGAGTTTCATGCAGGTTTGGATTTGGAAAATGAGCTATCAATCCCTTATGAGAAGGAGAGAAGTCACAAAGCAGCTTTGGTGTTCGAGAGGAACATTGTCCCCCTAATAGAGATCTTCAAGGCACGTTTCACTAAAGAATGGCTTCTGATCAAGCGAAATTCCTTTGCTTACATGTTTAAGACAACACAAGCGAGATGTTTCACAACCTAGAATTTGGTCTAATTTGGGATAAAGCATAATTTATTTCAAATTGTTAATATTACATGAGAATCATCACTACAAGGATCAAAGATATTTAACTAGAACTATCTCACTTTGCAGATTGTAGTTGGAGCCTTTATTGCATCGACTGTAATCATCAGGATTGAAATTCATCATAAGACCCTAAATGATGCAAATGCATACCTCAGATCACTTTACTGCAGTCTCCTCACAAACATGTTCAATGGATTTGCAGAGTTGGCCATGCCAATTGTCAGACTTCATGTGTTCTTCAAGCAATAGGATTTACGCTTCTATCCTGCATGGGATTTCACTATTCCTACTGTTTTACTTGGAATTCCATTGCCATTGTTGGAGTCTGGGGTTTGGGTAGTAATAACGTACTACACCATTGGGTTTTCCCTTGAAGCTAGCAGGTAGTATTAATGAATACGTCGTTTATCTGGGTTGTCTCCCTTCTGAGTATGAAATCTTAATCTCTTCATTGCATTTGTTCCTTCTAGATAACATCAATTTATCTACCCTGCAGGTTCTTTCGAAAATTTCTTATTATACGAAAAGGAACAAATATTTCGTATTATTCTTGATCAAGTATTATGGGATGATCAAGCATTTAAATATTTTTTAATTAATAAAATGCTAATCCACAAGTAGTCAAATATTTGCACCACTTAGATTATACATGCAACGAACAGGTCACAAATGCAAACACTCTTCCATCCAGAAAGAAAATGTATGATATTCTAAAATAGCTAATGCAAAATCAATACCTCATCCTCCACTTGTTGAACTCCAAAAGTATGCTTCACTTCTGTAAAGGGTGTATTTACTTTTGTCTCCATTGCAGATGTAGAAACAGGTGACAGAGAATGAGAAGAGGACCCATCGTCAGTTAAGGATGCAATTTCTACTTCCTCTACATATTCATCACTCAGTAATGCAACATATAAGGAATCTTTGGGATCCTTGTCCAGATATTCCTATACCAATTAATTAACTTGTAATAAGCTACCTAGGAAGTTGTGATGTAATTATTCTTAACCTGTCTTGACTGGCCTCCTTCAAGATTTTTCCTTTTGTTAGCATAATGACTTTGTGCTTGGATTGTGCTTGAAACTGGAAATCTAGCCTTAGTTCTCAGACTCCTGCAGCCATATGCATGCATATATAAAAGGATGATATATAACCATTCAATCCAATGTAGGCTTTACTTGAATGGTATCTACAAGCTTACTTAAGACCCAATAATGTCATGTCTATAATACAGACAAATTTAAACAAACTTATATGCAAAATATATATAGTTTAGATAGTAGACAACTTGTATTTTACTTGCTCTACCCTAATATTTGCAGAAACATGCACCAAGGGAAAAAGAAGTAATTACCTCTTAGAGGAAATGCAACACTTCCATTCAGCATGTATGGATAAGTGAATAGTCTTTATGTGGATGTCATGCAAAATCCACATAATCTCAAAAAATGGCTATGCACGGGAAAGTGGATCATCTCCAATTTTGTCTAAGATCGGACCTCTCCTTCTGTGGCATTAACATCTTTCAATCTCTTTACAACTAGAAGAGTGCCATCTTGTAGGCATCCCTTGTAAACATTTCCAAAACGTCATGCACCCAAAATATTCTTGCTAGTAAAAATGTGAGTGGCAACCTGAAGCTCTTTGAAATGGAATATTTTGGATCATGCTGCTCTGCAAGTAATGCATCATATAACCCATAAATGAAATAAGAAAACTACTCAGATCTCACACAAAGCCAAAATAGTTGATAAAAAAATTTGTGTAACACCGATAACAAGATTAGTAAATTGACCATCCAAGGAGATTGCATACATACCATTGAACATTCCCAAAATATTCTAAATCTAGAATAGTCTTGCTACTAAAATTGACAGTGGCATCCTGAAGCTCTTTGAAATGGAATCTATTTAAATGTCCCAAGCAAATTGTGGATTATGTTGCTCTGTAAGTATATCATAAAACTCATAAACTAAATAAGAAAACTGCTCATATTTTACACAGAAAAAAAAAATGGTCGATAAACAAAAGTGTATAACACCAAGAAGAAGAATAGTAAATTGACCATCCAGGGAGATTGCATAGATACCATTGACATCAAACAAAAAAATGTTGATTGTGTATTTGTATTCACCTAATGAAATTTCCAATTACGAAGGAAATTGTACACAACATAACAAGACTCGGGAAAAAAACTAAAGGCACAGTATGTATTTCATAAACTCCAGAGGGAACCATAGGAACCACAAAACAAATACCAATGTACACTTATTCTATCATGTTACTCTACTTCAAAAAAGAAATTTAGCATGACATGATTGTATATGAATAGAGATAAAAAATTACATTCTAATGTATTAGTAGTGAAAGACATGGGTGTTGGAGCTTCTCTAGGGTAAAGATGTGCAACATGTGACCCACATAGCAGAGGGTGTCCTCTAACACTAATTCAAACACAAATGCTCAACAATTAGTATTTATGTCATTTTACCTATTTCACTATAGGACACAATGATCCACAATATGCAATACAATAAACATGGTTTATTTGGCATATTTGTTCTTACTTGAATGTCTCGGCATGAATGTTTGGGACTGACCCATTGAGATTGTTGTAGGACAAATTGTTGAGATTGTATGCATGACCTTCAAAATACATTTCTTTGCAGTACGCTGTAATTCTTTGATGGCATCGTGCAAGCAATTGGAAAAAAGGTGTACTCCACCTAAGTGGATGAATATAAAAACCAGGACAACCATCATTCCAAGATAATTTCACAAAGAAAACATGAAGTTAACATGTATTGAATTTTATGAGCATATGTACATATAATGAAAAGGATGATGTATTCCATATGTAATTCTAATAAGAAAGGGTGATGTACAAGAAATGTTTAGCAAAATCAATGAGTGTATCTTACCATAAAATCCTTGAGGTTGAAGGCATTGCAGCATGCACCCACATCACTAAAAAAAGGAAATGGAAACCTAAAGATAGGAAATAAAGTTTTAAAGATTGATATATATTCTAGAGAAGAAACTAATTTGCAAAGTAAAGGAAATAGAAAAGGAAATATAATCCTGTAACAAGAGGCAAAAGGAATGAGGAATAATTGTGTACCTATATGTAGACCTTCATTAATGGATGGAAAGGGATGCATAGATGTTAAGCACAATTTTTATTTATTTATTGTTCTGCGATGTTGAATTTGAGCTGTGATAAATGTAATGTAAGAGGGTAGCAATAGTATTTTTTTTCCTCTTGTATAAAATGGACAAATAGCATGGAAAGTAATAGTAGCTAGTAGGAAAGTTCCTTTTAGTTTGGAGTTGGATGATTTGCATACCAAAAAGGAAGTTTGCATTGGAGGCAACATGAGATGACAAGTACAGATGAAGCAAGTGTAGTAGTAAATAGAAAAAGAACGACTAACAAGTTGTTGAAACAACTATTTACTTATAGACCATATACTCTCTTATGGAGAGTATTTGAAAAGAATTGACTATGGCGAATATTTGAAACCAATTGAATGTACAAATAGTATAATTGTAGTATAAGTAAAAAAATGGAAAGCATATTTACTTTGAAACCAAGTATAGGGACACCATGGGAAAAAAATATACATATGTGTAAAGACAAAAAGTACAACCTAAATATACACATGGATTAAATCTACAACAAAACTTAAGAATTTAGTATATTGTGAATTGTTTCTATGTACATAGAGTATATTGCGAACTGTTTCTATGTTCATACGAGAGTATTTGAAACGAATTGAGTATGGAAAATATTTGAAACCAATTGAATGTACAAACAATATAATTGTAGTAGAAGTAAAAAAATGGACAAAATATTTACTTTGAAACTAAGTATAGGGACACCATGGGAAAAAAATATGCATATGTGTAAAGAGAAGAAGTACAACCTAAATATACACATGGATTAAATGTACAACAAAACTTACAAGTTTAGTATATTGTGAACTTTTTCTATGTACATAGAGTGTGTTGCATTGTATTTGTAAAATAACTGTTTGTTTGATATAGTATCTCCTTTAGAGAGGTGCATTACATGCAAATAGAAAGGGAAATATACTAAATGTACATGTACTGTGGTAGTAGTGGAAGCATGTAATATGTACAATGTTTGTACATTGTTGCATGTGTGAAAAAGGCTAATACATTTATGCAATTAAAAAACAAGTTATAGATAAGGTATTAGATACAAGTGAAGGGTACAAATGGCAAGTGAAGAACGTGTGAGAATAAAAACTGAATAGTTGTTGGGTTGTAAGAAGAGGAAAAAGGAAACTGCAAGCAAGTATGAGGATCTAGTCATAAATGCAAGAGGGATTATGGAAATGACAACACCATGTAATGTTTATGTATTGAGAAAGATGAGGGTAGAAATATGTTTATGGATTGAGCACCTTACGCATGGTGTCCCTTTCATGCATATGAGTGTCCCTTTCTAAGTCTCCTGCCTTCCTAGAAGCTTGGTGGCTCAATGTACATATGAAAGAACTTCAATGCGTGATACAACTCCATTGTTCAAACTTCAATGTGTGATACAACTCCACTAGTCTCAGTAAGTTTTAATGATGTTATGGGGAAGCGCACAATCGTTACATTTATCCGGGTAATGAATGATCAGTAACTGTTTTGTGAGTAACAGTAATGTGTTTGAAAAAAAATGTTAATCCAGATCAGTAGTGGGGATGGTTCCTTGTGCCACACTGCTATAAAGCCTTTTATATTAAATTGCACCAATGCTTGGTTTTCCACCAAGGGAGTGTAGGCATATAACACAAAAAATCATTAGCCTTTTACTAACGGGGAAACAAAGAAGACATTTTTTCCTATAAATATAGGTTATTGAGCTTTGCTGACCCATTACCTCCCTTTCAATAAAGTGGGGAAATGAGAAAAAAAACATAGAAAGAAATACAAGTCATAAAGCTATAAATCTGAAATCATGATGGAGTATTTTATGTTGTAGTATTTCAGTTTTTCTTCTGTGCATAAAACTGTTTTTCATGATTGTTATTTAATGTCCCTCATTGTCCTTTTTGTCTTTAATTTTCCATTTCTGTTTACAATTGTGTTTTTGTTTCCATATGTGTTTATTGGTAACTTAGCAAAAAATTTATCTGCTAAACAAGAAATTGGAACCATTATTTTCAGACGTCATTTTTGTACACAACATATTTTCCCTTATATTTTAGTGGAACTCCAATAAAAAAGCGAGGGGTACGTGAGACGATAAAGACATTCTATGCTAACAGTTCATGTCTTTACATTGGAAGAAATCCAGGTTATGAATATGTAAATCTAAAATCACGATGGAGAATTCTACGATTTAGTGTTTCTTTTTCCCCCTTGCATAGACAACTATTTTTATGTTTGTTATGTAATGTCCCTCGTTATTGTTTCTATCTTTAATTTTCCATTTCAGTTTACAATTGTGTTTCTATTTCCATATATTTTTGCCGGTAAGTTAGCAGTAAAGTTATGTGCTGAACCAGAAGTTAGAATCACTATTTTCAGCCATAATGTTCATACACATAATATATTTCCCTTATATTCTAGTGGACTATGATAGACTTGCAAATCGAGAATATTGAAGATGTTATGAACATTATGTTGTTGATGTTATCATAGGTTAGTGCACATGCTTTATACACTCTGCAATAAAGATCATTTACTCAAAACCATGTCATAAAGTCAATGTGTAAGAGGTATTAATTATTTATGATAGAACAATATTAAACTGATGTATCAAGATAAAACTAAAACATGTAGTGTAAAGGCGTTTCTGTGTTTAAGTCGGAAAAATATACCTACAGTATCCTAGCAGATTGGTAATGTTTTCTTCAAGGTATCATACCGAAGAATTTGCAGTAAGTAATTTCCTTACCACTAGTCGATAGCGAGTGTGCAGGGTACAACGAATAAAACCCAAAAAGGGACAAGTATAAATTGGAGCAATGCTGCCACTAGAAGGGCAGCCTTTGGGATAAAGGAAGGTTTCCATTGTAAGCATAGCCTTCAGGATGAAGGAAGGTTGGATAAGAGGTCTGCACCAGACCTTGTGCTAAAGGGTTGGCCCTAGCAGAGGGTAAAGTAAGGAATGGGTAGTAACGAAGAAAAGCGGGGGAGCAACAAAGATGTGAAGGGTTGTGAGGAATATGGTAAGAGCTTGGGTGGCTGAAAAATCAAATCAAGGTGTCCCGAGGATAAAAAGAGGGTTTGCGAGGGTGGATAAGTGTACTTCTAAGGAAACAAAAAAAAAAGGGGGGTTGTGTGGAGGATTGTCGCTAAGAGCAACAGTTTCAAGGTAAAGGGAATCCAAGGGAGAAGATAGTGAGGTTTATAGGGGAGCTTGTAGCAGGCTTAGAGCAGCAGCAAGGGTTAGGAAATGTGTAGGAGAGTGGAGCGAGAGTAGTTTAAGAAGGCCATGGGGTCTTCACTTGTTTACCAATATCCTATCACGTTAGTTCATACTGTGGGTTTTAAAATTATAAAAAATCAAACCAATATATTGTAGGTATTGGGGGGATGAGGGTTTTAAGGTGGGGGTGGGTAGGGTGGTTTATAAGGATTGAGGTATAAAATGGGGTGGGGAGGAAGTTTTAAGTATTGGGAGGGGGTTTTAAAAAAAAGAGTTTGGGTCAATATCTCTTGAAATTAAGGGTATTCTTTAATATCCCATGATCGCACGTGCTATGTGAGAGGTTCGCTAAGTGAAGTCCCCGTGAAGAAGGATTCCAAGGCAATGAAGGTTGAAGGGGAGATGAAGGAGGAAAGAGGTGCTGTGAGAGAAGCAAGGGTTTGCCGTAGGGATTTGGAGTAGCAACAAAAGTTTGGCTAGTAGGAGTTTAGGAAAATCAACCCTAACCTAAGGTCCACGGTAACCTAAACACTAACCCATATTTTTCCTTAACCTAAATACCAACCTAGAAATTAACCCAAACCAAGACTAAACCTAAGTTTTGGAAAAGAAAAGATGTGAAAACCCAAGGGGAAACCATACCCTAGCACAAGCCCTATCTAACCTAGGGCTTCTAGGGAGAATGGATAGCCTAGTGAAGAAGAGTCCTAGGTTAAGAAACTATCCTAGAAAAACCAAGGAGAAATCCTAGGGAACCCTCTCAAGTAGACTTGTTGTTGTTTTCTAAGGTGATAAGAAGGAAGGTAATGGCCTATCCTAGGGAAAAGTGCAGCTCTAAGGCTATTACTAAGACTTAGACATGCACATCCACCAACATACAAACAAAAATGTAAGAAGCTTGAACTCCTTGTGCTTATGTTCATCCAACAAATCGAAGCATCACCAAAAGCAGAATATTCACCAAAGAATTTGTCAGAAAAAACTTCCATTGACCATAAAAATTCCCCAAGAGCAACACATCCATTCAAAGAATCCCTACCAAGGGTAAAACAAGTGCAGAATGTATTATCCCATAAGTTTTGTCTTAAAAATGAAAGTGAGGAGATGTATTTATATGATCTCACACTCACTTTTTAAAATATCTAGGCCTACATGCCTTAAAATAAGTCAA
Organism: Pseudotsuga menziesii; assembly: GCA_001517045.1. Taxonomy (NCBI): domain Eukaryota; kingdom Viridiplantae; phylum Streptophyta; class Pinopsida; order Pinales; family Pinaceae; genus Pseudotsuga; species Pseudotsuga menziesii. Next base: position 157,853 of record LPNX010752313.1, on the reverse strand, counting down.
TTTGATATTATAAAATGTCAACTGAAAAATAAAATAAAATAATAATAAAATATAGCCTAAGGTAGGCTTAAGGTAGGCTACTTGAGGTATTAGTACCCCTAGGTTCCAAAACGTGCTCAAATAAATGAATCTCTTTGAACGAAAGGTTGGAGCGAACTGGAGGGACAACGTTATACCCCATCTAACCCCTAGAATGTTGTAAACTCCCCAAAGCCCTCCTCAAAGTATTAAAAGTCGTGGTATGGAGGATGACTTCCTTTGAGGAGATAAGGCCATGGAGAGCAAGGACCCACTCATTGAAGGGCTAGGAGGGTGTCCAAAGTGGTTGCGAATGAAGACGAGTGCCTAGTAGTTGAAGTAGAGGCCACCGAAGCATGTAATCAGGATGTGGATCCATGTGACCTAGTGGCCAACCCTTAGGGGCCCCAGACACCAACATTGAGGTTAAAAACCCTTAAAAAGGTTATTCAATAGTTCCATTAAGCCATAATACCCATAGAGGAGGACCAAAGGGCCCAACCATGACCACCATTGCTCAATAACACCCCTCATGGTCGAAAAATTGGCCCTCTCTTCCTGGGGTACACATGAAGGTGTGTTGTGTATAGGTGCAGTGTAACAATGGCTCCAACTGCGCGACGAGTGGTCTTCCTAGGAGTGCTCAAGAAACTATGAATATACTGGTACCTATAGGCCTACACACATATCAAATGTCCAAGAGATTAAAAGCATCGAAGGGCAGACACTTCTGTCCTTCCTTGTTTGCAAATGAGGGAAACAAACTAAGAACAATAAAAACTAACTACACAATGAAAAGACGTCAAATGCAATGCATAGAAAAATGCCTAATGCAACTAACCCTACCTAAACCTGGAAGTCAAAGTAGGCTAGGTGAATCCATACCACCAATGTAACCATCTGAGTAAGCAATTCATACCCGATATATTACCTTTGTCCTTTGGTGTAATCCATGACAATACCTCATCGGTGATATGTTGATTTTGTACCAGGATCTTCATCTAGATGAATGCAGGAAATAGAACCTTCTTGAAAACCTGGAATAATTGAAATTGGTGCCACGGAGAAGCATCAACTTGACAAGATTTATTGATCCATGCTTCTAGCGAACTTAAGTATGGGACACCTCCACCATACAAGTCTTCTAAGAAAAAATTCTTCCTGAAATTCACCCATAATTCCTGAACTTGGGAGGCTATTCGTAGAGTTGGATATTGCAAATCTTTCTATGTGAGCCGCAACTAGTTTCTGCATTTACTCAAACATTTATTTATGCATAGAATTATATTACTGATCATTTTCACAATCATATAAGTAACCCCAATAATTCTTGAATTTTTTTAATTGTCAGCTATATAATTCATACCTTTATGCTTCAAATGAAAATATAAACAATAAATATTATGAAAATGAGGGATGAAAATCATACATGTCCATTATCCACCTACCTTCCTCGGTCTTATGGAGATGTATCATTAAGGTCTTACAGATGTAGGGTAGAGTGGGTTGAACAACTTCTTCAATGCTTCTTGAGGAGCACAACTGAGACTGATAACCTAGGCTCATCATGTGTTTAATATCTGCAAAAGAATCCTCTATGCGACATGGTTCCTTTCTGCAGGATGAGTATGATAGAGATATCATGGAAGAATCACGAGATATATGAGGTCCCAAATCTTTGAACCTTTCATCATAATGGGCCATCTACATATAACAACTATATGCAAATTCTGGCGATGTTTCATCTTCAATTATAGTGGAAAAATGGTTGAGTCATTATTCATCATTAGCCTCATAAAGGGAATGAAAAATAATATCTCATTCCACAGGGTCTTCATAAATCATGTCCTCATCATCCCTTCTTAAGGTGTCTAAAATCTCTTCATCCCAAATAGTGTCAAATTTTGGCTCAACCTGAGTAACTTCATAAAGTTGTTCTTTCTCCCTGCAAGGTATGGAGACAACACTACTTGGTCTCAAGGAATCATAGAAAGGTGGACCCATAAATGTCCAATAACCATCATCCTCATAATTCCTGTCATTATGTTCCTATATATCTAATAGGTCATAAGTAGTTTCTGCATGTTGGAAGGGAGAACTCATCCTATATTTTTGTTCTTCAAATCCTTCAACTAGAAATTCTGGATCTTCGTATATAGGACCATCATCATATTCACCTGCTTGTGGAGCTTCATCTATCATGCTTGAGATATCATCAGTTAGGACTTGGACAATTGCTTCTTTGACTTGACCCTTGTTTTAGGCTTCCTTACTAAACAAGTCCCTTTCATGCTTGACAGGAGGTATCCATTTGTCATGTTTCTCTGAATTCCAATGGCTCCAAAATGTTTCCACCAATTTTGCAAAGGATGATATCATTCCTTTATCTAGGCCCACAAACCAATCAAGGGCCTTTCCTCCAAGGTGAAGGACAAATGATTGCATGTAAACATATTCTTTTTCTTTATACCATATTCTGGAGCCAAAGTCATAAACCATTCCACATGATGCACGAGATTATCATGCCATCACCCTTGAAGGCATACCGAAATACATATGGTAACTCATTTGAAGATCATGGGAAGTATGATAAATCAAGAGGAGCGAAACCTATTTCCATTTCAGTATTAATCGGATTATCAGGATCTTTGAATTCAAATGGAATATCGTCATTGATTATGTTGCTTGAATATTCTTGTGTCTGGCTTCTTTTGAGTGTTTCTTCACTTATTCTGTTGATCATGGACTTTCTTTCCTCTTCCTTCACACCGTAATCCCAATCATATGTTGAATGCATAGATGAATTTCCTAAGTGAAGAAAAAAATTGCAAGGAAAACCCTCATACCAATTCCTGACAGACAAGTTGTCTTCTAAGTGAAGAGATAGTAGAAAGAGCTTCATTCTGATGTCTTCATGTTTGATGTTGCTTTCCCAGAGGAATTGCATGAATTCCTACACATGTGTTGTTGCATGGCACTTATGCTGCCAGAATAATGGGAAATTTTCCTTCTCACCATATTGAATGGCATACTTGTGTGGAAAACTTGGAATGCATGAGAAGTCCAATGTATCCATCCACAACTTGTAATTAGACAACATTGCATCAAGCTTCCTTGTCTTTGAAGAGCACTTCTATATTTTTCTCTAATTGGAGTCGCCATGAGAGACCTTCCAGGTTAGTTAAGAAAATATCACCAAAGTGCTAAGTAAAACAAGGGCATACTTGATACATGGGACAGGTTGAGTTCTTTGTGGAGTCGCCAAGTAATCCTGTTGGTTAGTCCTTTCTAAAAAAATGTATGAAATTATATACAATCAGGACTTCAAGACTTGTCAAAGTGTCGTTGTTTCCCGAATAAGTCTCCCCAGTGAATTTGAGGTCCCCGACAAGGATGCCAAATTGTTAATCCTTGTTGGGATTCTTCTTTGTGGAGGTTCTAGGTAAGATCTAAAAGATTAGTCCTTAACAATAATATTTTCAAAATACCTAGAAATACTTATTTCAATTTTCTTACTGAATGCCTTTCTTGCTAGGGTGTGAATGACTCTAGATCGACCGCTTCAAATTTTGAAATGGTCCCTGACAATGGTGCCAAAATGTTATCGGTTGAAATGGCAGTACAAGCCACTGGTAAGCATATGGGAGAAAAGTGACCAATGTCACCTTAGTCACTAGTCCACAACTTCTTCAGAAGTCGAAATCTCCTAAGGGAGAGCCCTATTTTGACCCTACAAAGACACTAAAGAAAGATAATATCTTCTTTCGAGGACTCTTAATGATCAGTGCCTAATGGAGTCTAAATATGGCAGCGAAAATTTTAGGAAAAGTGTGTGTGAGGCATGTTTCAATAACACAATTTATCCAATTACAAGCAAGTTAACAACATCACACTAAGTATCATTAATCACCAATTTTCTTTGTATGGTGTAATGCCAAACATCACCTAACATAGAGAAATTATTGATCAAGTATAAGCATTTGTCATGGTCTTGAACTTAAATGTAGCAGTATATGCGATAAGATAGATAGATATCAGTATAGTGACATAGGTGAGGTTAATAGTAGCAATATGTTTGTTATCACATTAAGAGGAACAATCACCATTTATCATACGTTAGTATTTACTTTTATGCATGCATGGATGATATATCAATATGAATTAGATGTTATGACAACAGTAAGAAATTTCGTCCATCACACATGCACATCATTCATCACCTTACTCACTCATACAATGTGTGCAAACAACACGTATGTATTTGGTCACTTATGATGGTCATTCACATGGAATGTGACAACAAAATGTATGGTAGTGCTAGTATAATAATACCAGTTTGCAATAAAGATCATTTACTCACAACCATGTCATAAAGTCAGTATGTAAGCGATATTAATTGTTTATGACAAAACAATGTTAAACCGATGTATCAAATTAATACCAAAACATGCAGTGTAATGGTGTTTCTGTGTTTGAGTCAAACAAATATACCTATAGTATCCTAGCAGATCGGTAGTGTTTTCTTCAAGGTATAAACCAAGGATTTGCAGTAAATAATTTCCTGACCACTAGTCGGTAGGGAGTGTGCAGGGTGCAACGAATAAAACCCAAAAAGGGACAAGTATAAATTGGAGGAAGGATGCCACTGTAAGGGAAGCCTTCGAGATGAAGGAAGGCTGGGAGGTTATGGGACTGCATAGATAAGATATCTACACCAGATCTCGGGCTAAAAGGATTTTTCTATCAGAGGGTAAAGTAAGGAATGTGGAGCAATGAAGAAAAGAGGGGGAGCAACGAGGATATGAAGGGCTACAAGGAATATTGTAAGAGCTTGGGTGGCTGTAAAATCAAAGGAAGGGGTCCCAAGGATTAAAAAAGGGTTTGCGAGGGTGAAGAAGGATACTGCTAAGGAAATGAAAAAAAGAGGGGTTGTGTGGAGGATTGCCGCTAAGAGCAGCAATTCTAAGGTAAAGGGAAACCAAGGGAGAAGATAATGAGGTTTATGGGGAAGCTTGCAACAGGATTAAGCAGTAGCGAGGGTTAGGAAATGTGTAGGAGAGTGGAGCGAGGGTAGTTTAAGAAGGATGTTAAGGCATCGAATGTGGAAGGGGAGTTGAACGAGGAAATAGGTGCTGTGAGAGAAGCGAGAGTTAGGCGTAGGGATTTTGGAGTAGCAATGAGAGTTTGGCCAGTAGGGGTTTGGGAAAATCAACCCTAACCTAAGGTCCACGCTAACCTAAACACTAACCCAAATTTTTCCTTAACCTAAATACCAACCTAGAAATTAACCTAAACCAAGACTAAACCAAAGTATTGGAAAAGAAAAGATGTGAAAACCTAAGGGGAAACCATACCCTAGCACAAGCCCTACCCAACCTAGGGCTTCTAGGGAGAATGGATAGCCTAGTGAAGAAGGGTGCTAGGTTAAGAAACTAGCCGAGAAAAATCAAGGAGAAACCCTAGGGAGCGCTCGCAAGGAGACTTTTGTTGTTTTATAAGGTGACAAGAAGGAATGTAATGGCCTATCCTAGGGAAAAGTGCAGCTCTAAGTCTATCACTAAGACTTAGACACGCACATCCACCAACATACAAACAAAAATGTAAGAAGCTTGAACTCCTTGTGCTTATGTTCATCCAACAAATCGAAGCATCACCAAAAGCAGAAGATTCACCACAGATTCACCAAAGAATTTGCCAGAAAAAACTTGCATTAACCATAAAACTTCCTCAAGAGTAGCACATCCATCCAAAGAAACCCTACCAAGGGTAAAACAAGTGCATAATTTATTATCCCATAAGTTTTGTCTTAAAAATGAAAGTGAGGAGATCTATTTATATGATCTCGCACTCACTTTTTAAAATATCCAGGCCTACATGCCTTAAAATAAGTCAATTTGAAATTATAAAATGTCAACTGAAAATTAAAATAAAATAATAATTAAATATAGGCTAAGGTAGGTTGAAGGTAGGCTACCTGGGGTATTAGTACCCCAAGGTGCCAAAACACACTCAAATAAATGAATCTCTCTAAACGAAAGGTTGGAGTGAGCTATAGGGACGACGTTATACCCCATATAACCCCTAGAATGTTGTAAACTCCCTCAACACCCTCCTCAACATATTAAAATTCATGGTATGGAGGATGAATTCCTTTGAGGAGATAAGGACACGGAGAGCAAGGTCCCACTGATTGAAGGGACAAAAGGGTGTCCAAAGTGGTTGCGAATGAAGACAAGTGTCTAGTAGTTGAAGTAGAGGCTATCGAAGCACATAATGAGGATATGGAGACATGTGACCTAGTGGTCAACCCTTAAGGGCCCTAGACACCAACCTTGAGGTTAAAAACCCCTGTAAAGGTTATTCAACAGTTCCATTAAGCCATAATACCAATAAAGGAGGACTAAAGGGCCCAACCATGACCACCATTTCTCAATAACACCCCTCATTTTCAAAAAAATGGCCCTCTCTTCCTGGGGTACACATGAAGGTGTGTTGTGTATAGGTGCAGCGTAACAATGGCTCCAACAGCGGGACGAGTGGTATTCCCAGGAGTGCTCGAGAAACTATGAATCCACTGGTACCTATAGACCTACACACATATCAAATATTTGAGAGATTAAAAGAATCTAAGGGCAGACACTTTCGTCCTTCCTTGTTCGCAAATGAGGGAAACAAATAAAAACTAACTAGACAATGAAAAGACATCAAATGCAATGCACAGAAAAATGCCTAATGCAACTAACCCTACCTAAACCTGGAAGTCAAAGTAGGCTAGGTGAAATCATATCACCAATGTAACCATCTGAGTAAGAAATTCATACCCGATATCTTACCTTTGTCCTTTGGTGTAATCCATGACAATACCTCATTGGTGATATGTTGAGTTTGTACCAGGATCTTCGTCTTGATGAATGCGGGAAATAGAACCTTCTTGAAAACATGGAATACTTGAAATTGGTGCCATGGAGAAGCATCGTTTTGACAAGATTTGTTGGTCCATGCTTCTAGCGAACTTAAGTATGGGACATCTCCATCATTCAAGTCTTATAGGAAAAAATTCTTCCTGAAATTCACCCATAATTCCTGAACTTGGGAGGCTATTCGTAGAGTCGGATCTCACAAATCTTCATATGTGAGCTACAACCGGTCTCTGCATTTACTTGAACATTTATTTGGGCATAGAATTACATTACTGATCATTTTCACAATCATGTTAGTAACCCCAATAATTCTTGATGTTTTTTAATTGTCAGCTATATAATTCATACCTTTATGCTTCAAATGAAAACATAAACAATAAATATTATGAAAATGAGGGATGAAAATCATACCTGTCCACCTACCTTCCTCGATCTTATTGGGATGTGTCATTAAGGTCTTACCGATGTAGGGTAGAGTGGGTTGAACATCTTCTTCAACTCTTCTTGAGGAGCACAACTGAGAGTGATAACCTAGGCTCATCATATGTTGAATATCCTCAAAAGAATCCTATGTACGACATGCTTCCTTTCTGCAGGATGAGTTTGACGGAGATATCATCGAATAATCACGAGATATATGGGGTCCCAAATCTTTGAACCTTTCATCATAATAGGCCATCTACATATAACAACTATCTGCAAAGTCTGGCGATGTTTCATCTTCAATTATAGTGGCAAAATGGTTGAACCATTCTTCATCATTAGCCTCATAAAGGGAATGAAAAATAATATCTCATTCCCCAAGGTCTTCATAAATCATGTCCTCATCACCCCTGCTTAAGGTGTCTGAAATCTCTTCATCCCAAATAGTGTCAAATTCTGGCTCAACCTAAGTAGTTTCATAAAGTTGTTCTTTCTCCTTGCAAGGTATGGAGACAACGTTACTTGGTCTCGAGGAATCATAGAAAGGTGGACCCATAAATGTCCAATAACCATCGTCCTCAGAATTCCCGTCATTATGTTCTTAGATATCTAATAGGTCATAAGGAGTTTCTGCATGTTGGAAGGGAGAACTCATCCTATATTTTTGTTCTTCAACTCCTTCAACTAGGAATTCTAGATCTTCGTATATAGGACCATCATCATATTCACCTGCTTGTGGAGCTTCATCTATCATGCTTGAGATATCATCAGTTAGGCCTTGGACAATGGCTACTTCGACTTGACACTTGTTTTGGGCTTCCTTATGGAACAAGTCCCTTGCATGCTTGACAGGAGGTATCCATTTGTCATGTTTCTCTGAATTCCAATGGCTCCAAAATATTTCCACCAATTCTGCAAAGGATGATATCGTTCCTTTATCTAGGCCCACAAACCAATCAAGGGCCTTTCCTCCAAGGTGAAGGACAAATGATCGCATGTAAACATCTTCTTTTTCTTTATACCATATTCTGAAGCCAAAGTCATAAACCATTCCACATGATGCGTGGCATTATCATGGTCACCCTTGAAGGCATGCCAAAATACCTATGGTAACTCATTTGAATATTGTGGGAAGTATGATAAATCAAGAGTAGCGAAACCTATTTCCATTTTAGTAGTAGTCGGATTACCAGGATCTTTGAATTCAAATGGAATATCGTCATTGATTCCGTTGCTTGAATCTTCTTGTGTCTGGCTTCTTCCGAGTGTTTCTTCCCGTATTTTGTTGATCATGGCCTTTCTTTCCTCTTCCTTGACACCGTAATCCCAATCCATGTTGAATTTATAGATGAACTGCCTAAGTGAAGAAAAAAATTGCGAGGAAAATCCTCATACCAATTCGTGATAGACAAGTTGTCTTCTAAGTGAAGAGATAATAGAAAGAGCCTCATTTTGATGTCTTCATGTTCAATGTTGCTTTCCCATTGTAATTACATAAATTCCTGCACATGTGTTGTTGCATGGCACTTATGCTACCAGAATAATGGGAAAAGTTCATTCTCACCATATTGAATGGCATACTTGTGTGGAAAACTTGGAATGCGTGAGAAGTCCAATGTATCCGTCCACAACTTGTAATTAGACGACCTCTCATCAAGCTTCCTTGTCTTTGAAGAGCACTTCTATACTTTTCTTTGATTGGAGTCGCCATGAGAGACCTTCCATGTTAGTTAAGCAAATATCACCAAAGTGCTAACTAAAACAAGTGCGTACCTGATACATGGGACAGGTTGAGTTAATTGTGGAGTTGCTAAGTAGGGCCTGTTGGTTAATCCTTTCTAAAAAAAATGTATGAAATTATATACAATCAGGACTTCAAGACATGTCAAAGTGTCATTCTTTCCCGAATAAGTCTCCCTAGTGAATTTGAGGTCCCCGACAATGATGCCAAATTGTTAATCCTTATCGGGCTTCTTCTTTGTGGAGTTGCCAGGTAATATCTGCAAGATTAGTCCTTAATAATAATATTTTCAAACTACCTAGAAATACTGACTTCAATTTTCTTACCAAATGTCTTTCTTTCTAGGGTGTGAATGACTCTGGATCAACCGCTTCAAATTTTGAAATGGTCCCCGACAATGGCGCCAAAATGTTATCGGTTGAAATGGCAGTACAAGCCATTGGTAAGCATATGGGAGAAAAGTGACCTATGTCACCTTAGTCACTAGTCCACAACTTCTTCAGAAGTCGAAATCTCCTAGGGCAGAGCCCTATTTCGACCTTGCGAAGACACTAAAGAAAGATAATATCTTCTTTTGAGGACTCTTAATGATCAGTTCCTAATGGAGTCTAAATATGGCAGCGAAAGTGTCATGCAAAGTGTGTGTGAGTTATGTTTCAATAACACAATTTATCCAATTAGAAGCAAGTTACCAACATCACATTAAGTATCATTAATCACCAATTTTCTTTGTACCGTGTAATGCCAAACATCACCTAACATAGAGCAATTATTGATCAAGTATAAGCATTTGTCACGGTCCTGAACTTAAATGTAGCAGTATATGGGATAAGATAGATAGCTATCAGTATAGTGACATAGGTGAGGTTTATAGCAGCAATATGTTTGTTATCACATTAAGAGGAACAATCACCATTTATCATACGTTAGCACTCACTCTTATGCATGCATAGATGATATATCAATATGAATTAGATGTTATGACAACAGTAGGAAATTTCGTCGATCACACATGCACATCATTCATCACCAATTATGATTACTCGCTCATACAATGTGTGCAAACAACATGTATGTATTTGGTCACTTATGATGGTCATTCACATGGAATGTGACAACAAAATGTATGGTAGCGCTAGTATAATAAATACCATTTTGCAATAAAGATCATTTACTCACATCCATGTCAGAAAGTTAGTATGTAAACGATATTAATTGTATATGACAGAACAATATTAAACCGATGTATCAAATTAATACTAAAACATGCAGTGTAATGGTGTTTCTGCGTTTGAGTCAGTCAAATATACCTACAGTATCCTAGCAGATCGGTAGTGTTTTCTTCAAGGTATAAATCAAGGATTTGCAGTAAGTAATTTCCTAACCACTAGTCGACAGGGAGTGTGCAGGGTGCAACGAATAAAACCCAAAAAGGGACAAGTATAAATTGGAGGAAGGATGCCACTGTAAGGGTAGCCTTCGAGATGAAGGCAGGCTGGGAGGTCATGGGACTGCGCAGATAAGAGATCCGCACCAGATCTCGGGCTGAAGGGATTTTTCTATCGGAGGGTAAAGTAAGGAAAGCGGAGTAACGAAGAAAAGCGGGGGAGCAACGAAGATGTGAAGGGCTACGAGGAAGATAGTAAGAGCTTGGGTGGCTGACAAATCAAAGGAAGGGGTCCCGAGGATAAAAAAAGGGTCTGCGAGGGTGAGGAAGGATACTTCTAAGGAAACGAAAAAAAGGGGGGTCGTGTGGAGGATTTCCGCTAAGAGCAGCAGTTCCGAGGTAAAGGGAAACCAAGGGAGAAGATAGCGAGGTTTATGGGGAAGCTTGCAGCAGGATTAAGCAGTAGCGAGGGTTTGGAAATGTGTACGAGAGTGGAGCGAGGGTAGTTTAAGAAGGCTGCTAAGGCAGTGAAGGTGGAAGGGGAGTTGAAGGAGGAAAGAGGTGTTGCGAGAGAAGCGAGGGTTAGGCGTAGGGATTTTGGAGCAACAACGAGAGTTTGGCCAGTATGGATTTAGAAAAATCAACCCTAACCTAAGGTTTATGCTAAACTAAACACTAACCCAAATCTTCCCTAACCTGAATACTAACCTAGAAACTAACTTAAACCAAGACTAAACTATGTTTTGGAGAAAAAAAGATGTGAAAACCCAAGGAGAAACCCTACCGTAGCACAAGCCATAACCAACCTAGGGATTCTAGGGAGAATGGCAAACCTAGTGAAGACCGGTCTTAGGTTAAGCAACTAGCCTAGAAAAACCAAGGAGAAACCCTAGGGCCTAGGGATTCTAGGGAGAATGGCTAGCCTAGTGAAAATGGGTCCTAGGTTAAACAACTAGCCTAGAAAAACCAAGGAGAAACCCTAGGGCACACTCGTGTTGTTGTTTGTTAAGGTGACAAGAAGGAAGGTAATGGCCTATCTTAGGGAAAAGTGCAACTCTAAGACTATCACTAATCCACCAACATCCAAACAAAAATGTAAGAAGCATGACCTCCTTGTTCTTGTGTTCATCCAACAAATCAAACCATAACCAAAAGCAAAAGATTCACCAAAGAATTTGCAAGAAAAAACTTGCATTAACCAAAAAACTTCCCCAAGAGGAGCACATCCATCCAAAGAAACCCTAGCAAAGGTAAAACAAGTGCATAGTGTATTATCTCATAAATTTTGTCTTAAAAATGAATGTGAGGAGATCTATTTCTATGATCTCGCATACTTTTTAAAATATCCAGGCCTATGTGCGTTTAAATAAGTCAATTTGAAATTATAAAATGTCAAGTGAAAATTAAAAGAAGATAATAATAAAATATAGCCTAAGGTAGGTTTAAGGTAGGCTGCTTGGGGTATTAGTCCCTCAAGGTGCCAAAACATGCTCAAATAAGAGAATCTCTCCGAACGAAAACTGGAGCAAGCTAAAGGGAGGGTGTTATACCCCATCTAACCCCTATAATGTTGTAAAATCCCTCAATGCCCTCTTCAAAGTATTAAAAGGTCTAGTACCGAGGATGACTTCCTTTGAGGAGATAAGGCGGAGAGAGCAAATACCCACTGACTCAAGGGCGAGGAGGGTGTCCAAAGTGGCTGTGAATGAAGACGAGTGTCTCGTAGCTGAAGCAGAGGCCACTAGAGCATGTAAACATGATATGGAGCCATGTGACCCATTGGTCAATCCTTAGGGGCCCCAGACACCAACCCCAAGGTTAAAAACCCCTCTAAAGAGTAGTCAGCAGTGCCATTAAGTCATAGTACGCCTAAAGGAGGACGAAAGAGCCCATCCATGACCACCATTGCTCAATAACATCCTTCCTGGTCGAAAAATTGACCCTCTCTCCCTTGGGTGCACCTGAAGGTGCGTTAAGTATAGGTGCAATAGTAACACAACCTAAACAAAGTTGTATCTTCACAACTACTCAATGTTCAATTTAAACAAAGTTGAATCTTCACATCTACTTAATCTTAAATTTAGTAGAATATATATTTTAGTTTAGCAATATTTATGATAAAAACAAAATATATGAATTTAGAAGGCCACTTTAAACCAGGTTGGTAGAGTAAATATACCATAATGTATGCATCTCAGCAAAGGAAACGTTAATCTTGATAATTTTAGCAAAGGTAAACTTAGTGAAATATATTCTCAAATAAACAGAAGCAAAACTAGTTGAGTGTGACATCTAAAACCGAGGTAAATTCAGCATAGTTTTCCTGTGACATCTAAAACCGAGGTAAATTCAGCATAGTTTTCCTGTGACATCTAAAACCGAGGTAAACAGAACTAAAGAGAGAGAGAGCCCACAGTATTGTGTGGTTGTTCTTCTTTGGCCTTGTTTCTAGAAGCTGTAAAAAAATAAAAAACATAATCAGCATGAAAGTTAAAGTTAACGTGTAAAAAATAAATTTTACTTGGTTGTCCGATCATGGAGCCAATATCTATAGCATTTTTTCAAACATACTCACTCATTCCTTGTAAGTGAAAGCGAATTTGAATTCCTGTGGGTTTAATGCGAATTACAGTGGGCTTGACTTTGATTCCTTCAAACCTGTTATGCTAACTGTCGCCATTGTTAAATAGGAGGGAACTGTCTTACATTCTTTTGTTAAGAGTAGATTATGTTACTTGTTTTGTACTCAATGGCTTCTTCCTTAACTAGATCATCGTTATCGTTCAGAAGGCAGGGCTCGTCGGGAATTGTATGGCTTGATGGTTGGATTCCTGGAGAATCAGACGGATCTTGCAGATCACCTCTGGCCATTACTGCTGATGTTCACGCTGCTGCCGATGCTGTTTTATCTGAAAATATGTTGAAGCTGCCTGTTATTTCGAAAAACCAGGTTTTGCTTCACAGCGGAGACCTCAGATCGAATCCCACGCTCTCCTCTGGTACTGCCTATCGCCATGAAGAAGATCATCGTGCCCACAGGAGGGAAATTACAGGTAGCACTGGTGCGCCTCAGAAGACCAACTCTCTCTTTACCAGATGGGTCAAACGGGCTTTCTCGAAATCCTCCTCGGCTGGTTGTGACAATGAAATGAAATGATCGTTGTGTTGTACTCTAATAGAATGAAATGACAGGTATTTCTATTTGGAGACAAACATTTTGTTTTGGAAGAACTTGGGCTTTATATATATATATATATTGATTATAGTTTGCTCTATTAGATGGTAGAGCAGGGTGTTCTCAGTTGTGTAGCCCACCAAGGTTCAAATCCAATGGATACATTGCCGCCCTCGTGAGCTGAAACGGTATAAAACATGCTGTATTATATCTCCGTATCAATGTTTGGATCTGTGCTGTGTTCCTGTACATATATTATATAAAGTACATATTACAATTTACTGTATATCCCTGTCCTGGGGTTTCTGAGTCCAAATATACTATCATCTATAACAGTACTAAATGAAATCTTCATACAATTATATTTTAGAGGAATCGGTGCATCAAACGTTAATAGAACATTTAGTTTTAGTTTGTAGACTGTCTAACTCTTTTGCTCCAGTTAACCATGCTTTTCATTTATAATAAATTCAAGCTACCACGAGATCATTTGGTTTAATTCATGACTTTTTTTTTTACAGCTCTCTCTTCTTAAACTACGTCTCTAAATTCATTGTCAAACTCGATAAATAACATGAAGCGGTCAATACTCGCCCAAAGGGAGGTTAAAATAACAGTGATGGATTTCCATGCAATTTTGGCAAAAAGTCATGGTTTCATTTGGATCATTGACTAAGCACACAGGTTTTGGGGTCTCAGGTGTCTCCAACTCTATCGACATAATAGAAGATCAATCAAAATGATATAATTTTGTTTTGACTAATTCCTGATTATTCCCAAAGATGTTGATTTTGACTAATTATCCATTCAACAAAAGATGTTGCCAAAAGCAAGGCGGTCTCTTTATGATAAGATATAGTAAGAACTGTCCCAAAAACAATTACACTTACTATCTTTTTGTCTTGTTTTTGTTGTTTTGGATCATAAATTCAATATAATATGTAAGTGACTTGATTTTAAATAGTTTGAACTTTGTATGGACCTAACAGTTAACTTAACTTCATGTGTTTCTTCCTGTAGGGTGGCAAAATTAAATCTACAATGTTTTAAAGCTGCTCTCCTGGATAGAAGTAAAATGGTTTTAAATTGTAGTAAATTTTATTATAACAGTTTTGGTGTTTTATCTTTTATGTGAGTAATTAGAATAGTGGTAAGATTAGCACATTCACAAGTAAAGTGGTTAGTAAATGTTGATAAGGACAACCAACCACTTAGTTTTGTGAAGATAGCAAAACAAATACCATTTTATAAAAAAAAAAAAAACTGATATAGAAAAACAAAAACAAATTGTTAAACCTGTTTTTTTAACCACCCCTTAACTGGAGCTTATTTAAATTTTAATCAAAATGCATTTAAGCAAAACAAATACAACCACCATGAAATGAATCTTTGTTGCACACTTGTTATACTTGGGTTAAGCTTTTAATCTGCTCAAGCAAGTCCAAAATCTGAGATACTAGCACAGCCACAAGTAAAGTGGTCGATGAATACTGATAGGCACAACCAACCACTTAGTCTTTTAAAGATAGTTGACTGTTAAACAAAGGCCGATATAATTTTATATCCATTATTCATACCAGATTGTTAGAGTCAATATAAGCACATAACAAATAGTATTGAATAAACAAACAAAAAATAAACACAAATTGTTACAAGTGCCTTTAACCACCTTTTAACTCAAGCTTATTTAAATCTTAATCAAAATGCATTTAAGCATAACAAAATACTACAATGAAATGAATCCCTTTTATACACTTGTTACACTCGAGTTAAATCTTGTTATCCCCATAAATATCTAAATGCCTATCAACATAACCAGAACAAGCAGATTTCTTCATCCACTTCGAAGTTTTCTAAGGAAGCCACTAGAGCATTGCAACATCTGCTGTAAATAGGTAGTTTAAAGTCGGGATTCTCGGAGAAAGACAGATACCATGCAGAAGATTTCTGTTAAAAGTAGTAAAAAAAACAGAAGTGATTTAGTTAAAAGCAGTATAGAAGCCTAAATTTCTGATTTCTTCTGAGATAATTGGTTACAGAATTTAATACATGAACGATCCCTGCTCTTGCCTGGTAAATAAGTGGCATGCATCTTGCCTGGTAAATAAGTGGCATGCATCTCTCAATCATCTTGACCACAAACCCATTTCACAATCCATAGAGATATCATGTCTGAATTCTCTTGACCAGTCGAATGCCAATGGAAAGGAAACCCATTACACACCTGATCAAAATTTCTCAAGTACACCCATATATGCGAGACTACTTAACTTTTAAAAATTCTTCAGTAAAGAAAGGACCACATGCCCTGCAGATATATCTCATCTAAGAACACAGACACACAAAGCAAGGGCACAATAGGCAATGGTTTCACATTTCCCTGGTCAAAACAAACAATGTCAAGAGTTCCAAAGGCTTCAAACCCAAATGCAATATTCAAAGGTGAAGCAATTAAACCCAAGCATGCAATCACAGATTCAAATATACAGAAATCTTGAATTTTGTAATGGTGCTAGAATTCTAGTGGTTGCACCACCGTGAGTTGTTATAGACAATGAATGAAGTTTTGAAAAATATATCCAACGGAGCTACCCAGTAGGAATAGAATACCTAGTGGGAATAGAAGACTCAGACAAACTCGTATAATATTAATGCTATATATATATATTTAACAATTAAAAAAACTAAAAAAAAATATTATGATTTTCTTTAATCCATTCTATCCTCATAAACCCTAAAAATAAGGTTAACAATTTAAAGAAAAACAATAGTTAAAGAATAATTTCAAAGATTTCTCTCCAACTCAACCCTACTTTAAGTCAAGTTTTTTTAATCTCTAATTGTTGCACCTCTTACCTTTCTAATTCATTTTATACAAACACGTTCAACCTCAAACACCTCCTTTAAAGAAATATTAAAATATATCTCTCAAACACCTCCTTTAAAGAAATATTAAAATATATCTTTAGTCCTTAGCTGACATTTACATTCCTATCTCTTTAACACCTTCAACATACACAAAAATAAGTATTCTTTTTTTACATTTTAAGAATTGGTAAAATTCCCCAAGATTTATACGCTTTTAAATAAGTATAGATCCTTAAAATTTACCCTAAATACAATCCTCTTCCATGAAAGTTAAATGAAAAGTGTTAATCATATATTAATCTTGAAATCCAAATTCAACTCATTCTTCCCTTAGCTAATATTGATGGGTGATGATTATGATAAAAATTCCAAACCTTAGTTGATTGATTTCTTTATGTTCACAATCGAACAAATCAATTACATGTAATATTTAACCATATAAATTAATATAACATCAATAAAAAAATAACTAAAAAGGTAAATAACAAAAGCATAAATGAAATAAAAACATACTCACATGATTTCCCCTTTAATTCAACTTATTATCTAGTGATCAAATCCTACAAGGAAACCTCCAAAGTCTACTAAAACCATCATTTGCATGGATGATCAAATCACCCTACTCCCAGGCGCAACTTGCAACCCCCATCCACTCTTCCCACGGGCCACCACCCCACCATTTTGTCTGCCTGCAGTCAATTTTTTTATAAAACTAAATATTATATATAATAGTATTATTATATTAATATTAATATTTTATTAAATTTTTTATAATAAAAAAAGGTTAAAATATATATATTATAATAATAATATTATGATTATTATTAAAAAAAAACATGGTTGTTTAGCTTCAAAGAACCAATAAAAATAAATAAAGGTTTAGCGTGGAGAAAATCCTAGTAATCGTCAGAATAGGAGATATCAATGCCACATTGGACCAATTGGACTAAAAAGTCAACAAGAGATATGCAGAACTCAAGGAAGACATCGAAAAAAACAATAATCAATTAACAGGACTCAAGGACAGAATAAAGAAAGGAATCAATGCATTGAAGTGAGATCAAAAGAAAAATCAAGAGTCTCTCGACATTATTTTGGCTAGACTACCACCGCACACTTTGTTTCCCCCACCTAGTCATAATCCACACCTAGACCCTTTCAATACACCTCCTCCAAATATCCCTAAATCACCATGCCAAGACGACACAAGGCCACCCCATGAAGTTCCCTTCTTTAACATCCTGTCAATATCAATTCCCGAAGCACACAGATACTAGATAAGGGTAAAACTAGAGTTACCCAAATTTGATGGTGATGAAAAACAATGCATCACATGGATCAATAAAGAAGAGGAATACTTTGGAATCCATAACATACCTTATGATAGCAAAAATATTAAGTACGCTTCCATGCAACTGGAGGGAAATTCCTACAATTGGTACATGTGGTGGAAGACGACGACCCGAGTCTATTCCTTTAATTGGAATTTAACTTTAAAAATGATCTTCTTAAGAGGTTTCAAGGTGCAACCAAGAGAGACTTATTTTCCAAGATCACTAGGTTGCAACAGAAAGGCAATGTAGATGAGTACACATGTGAATGGAAAGCTTTGGCTACTCGAGTCCCAGAATTAACTGATGACCAATGTCTGCAAACATACATACATGGACTAAAACCGCACATTTAGTATGAGTTAAAATTACATAACACCTATACCATGGAGAAGGCAATATGTAAGGCAAAGGTCATTGAGAAAAAATTTAAACGATCCACTGGAAGTAGATTCGACAAAAACTACTCCAAGAGGAATCCTCCCCAATGAGAGAATATAGGGACTTTAAGATATACGTTGCCACATCTAAGAGTAGGAGAAAAACCTATTTTAGAAGCCGAGAGGATGAGGGAAGGAAAGTGCAAATATTGTGGAGAAAAATGGGATCCTAAGCATAGATGTTTGCAAAGGAGTAACCCCCCAAAATTGTATGCTTACAAAGCTGAAGAAGAAGAAAAAGTATCAGAATGTGAAGAGTTAATTGAGGAGGATACAGGAACCCATCATGACTGCAAATCAGAACTAGAAGATGATACACCAAATATCTCATTAGAAACCATTACAGGGATATCCCAATCACAAACACTTAAGCTAAAAGGACATATCAAAAGCAACAATGTTTTGATTCTCAAAGATACCAGCAGTACACATAACTTTATTAATGTTAATCTTGCTAAAATGTTCAACTTATTTATTTTTCCAATGCCTAACATGAAGGTTATAGTAGAAGATGACAATAAGACTGAAAATGTGGGAAAATGACACAATGTTAAATTACAAATGCAAGAATATAACCTAGAATCTGAATTCTTTGCAGTACCTCTTAGAGAAGTAGATGTTGTGTAGGGAATCCAATGGTTGCAAACATTGGGTACTTACTCCGCTAATCATCAAGAGCACTTCATCGAGCTCAATTGCCTAGGAAAAAGTACAAATTATACAATTTCCAACCACCCCAAACTCAATTGGTTAACTCACATAAGATGGAAAGGATAATTCAAAAAGGAGCACCTGCATACATAATTCAATGTCAAGAGATGTATTTGCTAACATGTGAAGGAGATGACTGCAAACCACCAGAGATACACGAGCTAATCCAAAAACACCACAAGGTGTTTCAAGAGCTTCCAATGGAGCTCCCACCAAACATGAAGACTAAGCACTTGATTGAGCTAGAACCAGGGGCAAAGCCTGTTAATATCAAACCGTACATATATCTCCATCACCATAAAAAATGACACAATATTTGTTAAATTGTGGAGTCATTTCAAAGAGCAGAAGCCCTTATGCAGCTCCAATATTGCAAGTTTGAAAGAAGGATGGATCTTTCAGGTTGTGCATAGATTACAAAGGGCTCAACAAGGTAACAATTAAGAATAAATTTTGTATCCCCTTCATCGATGAGATGATGGATGAACTTCATGGAGATAAGTACTTCTTGAAATTAGATTTGAGATCAGGATATTACCAAATTAGGGTTAGTTTAGAAGATGTAGCCAAAACTGCTTTTCGTACTCATGAGGGCCATTATGAGTTCAAAGTAATGTCCTTCAGGTTAACCAATGCTCCAACCACCTTCCAAGCCACAATGAACGAATTGTTCTAGTCATATTTACGAATGTTTGTATTAGTATTTTTTTATGATATCCTCATATATAGAAAAACATGGAGGGAGCATGTCCGACACTTGGATCAAGTAATAACCATCATGGAAGAACGTCAATTTTTTGCAAAAATGTCAAAATGCATTTTTGAAAAAGAATAAGTGGACTATCTTGGCCATATAATATCAAAGGAAGGAGTCAAAGTGGATCCTAGTAAGATCAAGGCAATCACTAAGTAGCCCAAACCAGATATCATCTCGAAATTACAAGGGTTTCTAGGCTTAACAAGGTACTATTGAAGATATGTGAATAATTACGCCCATAAAATGACCCCTCTAATAGACTTACTGAATAAAAGTTCATTTTGATGGAATGATGAGGAAAAAAATGTTTTGAAGCATTAAAAAACATTATGTCATCAACACCAGTATTAACAACCCCGAATTTCACAAAACCCTTTGCAATTGAGTGTGATGCTTCAGTATCTGGGTTAGGAGTAGTCTTGATGCAAGAAGATCATCCATTAGCTTTTGAAATCCAGAAGTTCAATAAGAGAGAGAGTTTGAAATCCATTTATGATAAGGAAATGTTTGCCATTATACACGCTCTAACAAAATGACGACAATACCCCTTAGGGATAAAAATATTGATAAGAACAGACCACAATAGTCTTCAATATCTCCTTCAACAACAAACATTGTCAACTGAACAATATAAATGGATAGAAACAATTGATACATTTGACATGGAGATACTACATAAGAGAGGAAAGCACAATGTAGTTGTTGATTCCCTTTCTTGAAAAGATGAGAAAGTCAAGGATTATGCAATCTCAATCACAGTTCTATATTGGTTAGATGAAATTAGAAGTGAATATGCCAAGGACTGAGATACCTACGCCTTAATATATAACCTAGAACGCAATCCCAATATTGAATGGATGAATGGAATCCTTTGGCATAAAGGAAGGATTTACTTAAGCTGCACTCCAAATTCATAGCTAAGGTTCTTAGGGAGTCCCATGACTCACCTGCTGCAAGACATGTATGTTTTTTGAAAAATTACTACAATTCCAAGCAATCCTTCTAATGGAAGGGGATGTATAAAGAAATTCAAAAGTACGTAGCCGAGTGTGACAGATGTCCTAATTGATCATCATAATTGGAACTTGAATTCCTAATTGATCAACATATGTGGAACTTGAGTTCCTAACCTCTTGGGATTATCCATTAACCTTCTCCTTGGAATTCTCAACCCCTTCTATCCACATTGGCCTACAAATCATGGCTCACCCTCCATGGTTGAAGGGGGGAGAAAAGAGTGAAAGCACCCAAACGCTGGCCAAATATTCATGAACTATTGTTTTGATCCATTAGAGCTAGGTGAAGCTTTGAGGAAAGGTTCTATTTGGAAGGGCTTCCAACATCAAGGAAATTTGGTTGTAATTCTTTCCTTATTCATATTAACACAAATATATTTTTCCTTTCGCATAAATAATGTGTAATTTTATTTGTTGCTTTTCTACTTGACCATTAGCATAGATCTATCAAATTATCTTGTCACTTTTATTCTTATTTCTTTTCCTTTATATCTTTTGTAGGTATCTCCTCTTCATGGTTGGAGATTCAAGAAGGCAAGGACAACCTTCAGAAAAAAGTATAAAATATTTACATTCAAGTAGTTTGATGACCTAGGGAAAGGTTTGGATTGTTGTACTTGTTTTGTTCTAGATCTAAACCATTTAGACTAGGGAAACAACCTTTGTACACATTGACTGGGAATCATTGACTAGAAGAGTTCTCCTAGGTATTATTTTTTACTTTTTCGGGCCTCGAGGACTATATTTATGAAAAAGGACATTTTTCAGAGTTTTCTTTATATTTGTTTAGAGTCTCTAAACATGAACAAGCATTGATTTTTCTTTCTTTGGACTCATTAAAATAAAAAATTGAAAGAACATTTATGGGAACGAACCCATCCTTTCTTAGGTTCATAAAATATGTGAGATTGGACTCATCCTATGATGAGCTTTATTGAGCATTTGTTACCATTTTCCAGCTCGTTAAAAAAAAAGAGGTACTCATCCATCATGATAGGGAAATTAAGGGAATGGGAAAACATTTTTCATTTGTATTAATGATAGCTTATAGTAACCTTTGAATATGGCACTTGTCTTCATTTCATTCAAATAGTTTGGTATTTATCTTGTCCTCGAGTCAATCCATTCTCATGAGTCATTTTATTCCTTTGATTTATTCAAAGAATACGTCTTATTTTGATGCATTATGTCTTGGCCTCTACCTTGTTATGTTAATGATGCCAAGCCATTGGTCATTTCATTCAATGCTAAAAGGAAAGACTTGTGTCAGAATCAACCTCTGCAATCAACCTACCTCTTTTGTGCCAGCTACCTTTGAGTCAATCCCATGGTTGTTACAAACTCAAAATCACTTCCAATAGCTTTGCTCCAGTTTTGTGTTGATGATGGCGGAAGCATCATGGCCCTCTTTTGATGAGTCTATTCCTGTTGACACCAGCATATCATCCAGGAATTAGTCTTAGAAACTAGCTAGTACCTTGAATCATGCATTCCTTAATGGGAGGTTTCCTCTCTTTTAACAATAGGATTCCATCATTGGACTGTTATTGAAATATTCCACCGATTGTTTGACTTCAACTCATTTATTCACATTCCGAGGAATGTACTAAGGTACCTTAGGAATCATTGACATCAATGGTGATTTCCCTCGTACTTGTTAATGGTATACATTAATGACTGGTAATCAAGTGGTTTCTACCATGTTCAATGTCAAAAAATCTATTCACATGGATATAAGCATACTATTTAAGATTGAAATGAAGTCCCTGAGTATTGTTTAGGCATTCTTGTGTAATATTTTCCTTTCCCGCAGGTTACGATGGAGTATTTTGTATGTATCATTGCATAGTTCCACAATGTATGTCCAGTAGCTATGCTTATATTTGTGTGAGTATGACATATGTATACAATGTATGTTTGGTAGCTATGTCCAAATTTGAGTCTTTCTGCATGGATCACCAATGTCTTATAGCATCCATGATTTTAGTATCTTCATATGAATCTTCACTATATTAGTTGGAAGTCATGTTATGAGTCATTTGGGACACATATACATAGTGTGATGTACAACAAGAAAACCTTAAATGTTGACAAGTTTTCGATCGATGGTTCTTTGCCTCAACATTGTAACCTTTCTTTATCAAAGTATTTTTCCTATCATTTCCCTCTAGCCTCATATTTTCAGGGGAATTCTGCTACACCTAAATCTCATCATCATCACAATCTTGAGATCTGTACCTCAATGTTTTCCTCAATCCCTTAAATTATGTTATGACATATTATTTGAGAAGAAGGTTTGTCCTTTTTATTCTTCATATTTTGCATCAATGTCACACCCTGCACACTAGAAAAAAGGGGCAAATTGACAAAGTGTGGCGCTACCCCTACTTGCCTTAAATCAGAATGTATTACCCTTGATCAACTCTCCATGTCCTTTAGTAAAGTGCGACACCCTTCGAAAAAAGGAAAAAAGAAGAAGTTTTCGAGAATTTTCTAGTAGAAACCCTCCCCACGAAGCCATGTCCAAGAGAGCCACCAAGGAATGTCGATCAATGACACTATGTGGCTAGGGTTGCTATGTGGTTGCTATGGGCGAATTGTGGCCAAGTTAGTGTAATACTTCAAATATTATAACTTCAGCATTGAATATTACCTTTCGTATAGTAAAAACATTATCAAAGGAGTAAGCTAGCTCGGGAGCAATCCTCCCTCATTGGATGGAGGAGGAGTAAAGTTAGCGTTGACTTTGCTCCTCCTCCGTCAGATGGAGGGAGGATTGCTCCCGAGCTAGCTCACTCCATTATCAAAGATACTAAAATTTCATGTGTATCGTACACAAATAGAGAAGAAAATGATTGCGTACCACACACCTAATGTGTTATGCCACGTGTCACCATTATTAAACATGAAAAAATTGGACACTCTTCTATTTGATCATTTTTTCCACGGATGGACACTAACAACTAACGTAATTCTAAGATGTTAAAATTGTTATATGTACACCAAATATTATGTCTATGGAATCTATCAGATTTACAATATCATCACTATACGATAACCAACTTGTTTTAATGGGTATTAATGTAATATGAGCTTTGGTTAATAAACTTTATATTTTAAAAATCGATTAAAGAAATGCTTTCATTTATCATTTTTAAACATGTCTTTATATTTTAAAAATGATGTAAATAACATAAATGAAATTTTATGCCCTTTAGAAGTAGAAGAATCCCACTTTATTTTAGAGTGTTCTATGTACACCCACATTGGATCACAATTTCTTAATCTTTTCTACAATTCTAACCTTTATGATCTTCTAACTTGTGAAAATTATGATGACCTAGACACACTTCTTCCTAAGCTTTTTAATCATAGGAATCAAATTTTACAGAACTCCAAATAATTCCTTTATCCTTTCTTAAGGTCCAATAAACCAAATAGGTCTCAGTGGGCATTCGTCGTTGTCGACGTCATCATCGTCGTCATCGCCGCCGCTGCCGTCGTTGTTGTCGTCATCATCATCATCATTTTACATATTTTACACATTTTAATATCTAAAATTATGATATATTAATTACCATTAAAATGTCAGATCTTTAATGAATTATAATAATCTTCAATTAAACGTTTTAAATATGATATATGTGGTAAATCAAAATAATTTGTTAATATTTAACCATTATGAATGAAGTAAGCTTACTAAGAGTATAATTACGCCATAAGGCGTTTTTCTCCAAACAAGTCCGGAAAAACACTGTTCCTTTCGTTGTCTATTCGGCCAACCCTGCGCCTCCGCGTGTCCTCTTTGCGATCCGGTGGTCCTCCGCGTGTCCTCTTGGCGATCCGCTGGTCCTTCGCGTGTTTTAAAGTTCCGCTGCCCTGCTCTGTCCTGCAAGTTCTCGGTCGCTTCCCTGCTCTATCCTGCAAGTTTCATTGTTCATGGGCTTTGCCGTGGCTGTTGAGTTTGTCAGAACCGCCCATTTTGCTTGCAAGTTTCATTGTTCATGGGCTTTGCCGTGAGTGTTGATTTTGTCAGAACCGCACTTGTCCGGCGGTTCTGGAGCGCCATGGCGATATTTGGATTTGGCAGCTTGGGGTTTGTCACCCTGCACATTATCAACGCCAATGATCTTAGTTTTCACTCATTAACACACCTGCTGGACTGGGGTTTGTTCAGCAACACCCACCTACTTCTGGGTTCTACAGCTTGCAGTTTTTTCTCTTACGCCCACCTGGTGAGTGTCTAAACTTTGGTTTCTTTCATTTCTCACTTAATTCTTGTTAATATATGTACTGAGGGATTTTCATTTGCAGTTACACAGTCTGGAGGACAATGTCAATTAACAGAGGTCGGTTGGTTATCCAACCATTGCAAGCACCTACTACCATCCTTGTGGTCAGATTTTGGGAAAGCAATGAGGGACCCGAAGGGATATATCAAGGGCATGCTGATTCCATCGACTCCCTGAAGCATCTCGCCATTAACAAGTGCTTGAATGCACTCACTCTCCAGATCCTGAAATGTATTTATCAAAATCTTGTGCAAGAGCCTGACTACTCCAAATGTGTCTACCATGGAGCGTTCTCAGGTATGGCCTCCCAATGTCAACTAACTAGCTCATAATTCTATGGTTATTTCCCTTAGGGAGGGTTTCTATCCTTGGTTTTTTTCTTTTTCTCTTTGAGTTAAATTTTGGGGTCAACCCTCTTTGTTAAACGACCATAATATGGTAATTTATTAAACAACGAAGTATTTTTCTCTTTCCAGGGCCCTCAGCATTACTATATTTTGATAATTTGCATTCGCTTTTCACAGGGTTACAGAGGGTATAACATGATAATGAATTTCTAATTAGTTTACCTGCTTATTATACAAGTGGTTTTTAAATATGTACTGAGAGTGTTATGCATTTATTTTTAATGTCTTCCCATGACTATGGCTTAAAGTTTTAATTTGTCAATGCTATTCATATTACACAAGCTTCGCCCTTTGACCGGTAGCCTCATTAAAAATCCATTCTAGAAAATCGACCTTTGGGATTGGGTTTGGAGGGTTAGACTAGGAACGTGAATGAGTAAATTATATTTTCCTTTGATGAGTCTGTTTTATAATTTGGAAGAAAAGAATTGTTGACAATATTCCCATTAACCACTTGACCTACTTTGAAGTTTACAGTTTACACAGTAAATTAAAATATGCCAACCCTAGATGCATCCATCGCTATAAATTCCAGCAAGAGGTCAACCATAGATGAGTCAATCACTACAAATTACAACAAATTTTCTTAGTCTGTGTGTAGCTGTATAGCATGAATTTGGGTTGATATTTTGACTCTCCAAATTTGTAGTTTAAATACTCATTAGTCTTCCACACATTTCTAAAACTCTACCCAATAACACTTAGCAAATTACTTTATAAATAAACGTTTGTGCTAGTATAACAAATGAGAAACTAGGGTTACCACAGAAGCTAAATGTTACCATAGAAACTAAATTTGCATTGTATTTTGATACAGCAGAGAATGAAAATTTTCTTTTCCAAAATTTCTGTTCCACCTAATCTTTGTTTGCTTTTCGGCTGGGTTTTGTTTGTTTTTCAGTGGAAGTCTGTCCAATAATTGCTATCCAATCATGGGAGAACAGACCTGAGATGCTAGTCTGCTCATTCCTCTTGTAAACTATGTGATGAGCTGAGGAAGTGTGTTAATGGAGAAAAATCAGTGAGAGAGTCTTGATCATTAGAGTAATGTGCAGGTACAAAACAACAATGAGCTGTTTTGAGAGAACATGGTGCTTTTTCCTCCTCTCTTCACTTTTTGCTGCAAAGGTTTTTTGTTATGAATCAGAGTTTCTAATGTTTCATTGTGTTTGAGATCCTCTAGAGAAAGCCAACATGAATGGTGCACATAGACACCTACCCATATCATCCTTAACATACATGTACTTCAAAGTTTCGAGATTACACTCGGTAAATAGTTTTTGTCATTCAAAATGACAGATCATTTATGCATTCTTTGAGATTACGCTTGGTAAATGGTTTATGCAATACATATGTTGACTGATTTCTCATGGAAAACTACATATCACTTATGCATTCGTCTAGGATGATCATTAATGGGTCTCGTATGGCCCTTTATTTATGCTATCTTATTCCAAAACTATGTTAGTTTATCAGCCGAAATGTTGTTCTATTGGGTCTGCTTCTAAGCCTACGTTAAATTATTTATTTTGAGGTCATTGGATGCACGTACTTTTAGTTGGGGCATGAAGGAAAATCCCTATAAAACATCACAAATATGTGACACTTTGCACATGCCACTGCAATTGTCTTCCGCTGTTTTCATCAAAGAGATCAGAGAAGTTATTCATTCTATCTTCAAGTTCTTCCTTTTGTTGCTGCTTTCATATCTGACTGTTTCCTGGAATATTCATTTGGAGGTGCAACTGATTAGACTGAGAGCCAACAACTGGATTTGTTTCTCTTGGATCATTCCAAGGCTTAGCTTTTGTGGATGAATTGCAATAATATATTTGCCCTATCTACAATCATTGATGAATTCAATGATCAACAAAAAAAACATTAATAAAATAGAAATGCAATTTGTAATAAAACAAAATAGAATAATGAAACAAACATTAATCAAATAGAAATGCAATTTGTAATAAAAAAAAAATAGAATAATGAAACAAACTTGAAGGTGAATTCAACAACAACAAAGCCATTAATAAAAGAGAAAAAAAAATTGTAATCAATAAAAAATAGGAGGAAACAAACGTGAAGGTCTAAAAATTCATTCCATTCTGGAGGCTGTGGAGACTCAATATGAAGTTCAATATCAATACTAGACACTTTCTTTGATATTTCTTCAGACATCTTCTTAGATCCTATTGAACTCGGAAAATATCCAGGGTTTCAAGGAAAACGACCATAGGTCGGGGAGAGAAAATCTGAATCTAAGCTACAAATTCATGTGATATTATATAGAGAAACATTGATGAATGTTCAAGGTATATATAATATATTAACTCTGGTCAAGAGACATTTCTATTGAATGTCATCGAATATTGCACAATCTCTCTTAAAGTTGGAAGTCGATATTAAAAGCCTTTGAAGTTTCTCTGTAGATTAAATTGCATATACAGTTACACTTCATAATGTTCCATAGCTCCCAAGTGGTGGAAAAAAAATGAGAAGTTGTTTCTATGTAGATTAAATTGCATGTACTGTTACACTTCATAATGTTCCATAGCTCCCAAGTGGTGGAAAAGAAATGAGAAGTTGTTGGGGGTACAAACGCATGGTATTTGCATTATTTATGGTCTTAATTGATAGCATGTAATAGAAGTGAACGTGGCAGGATGGTAAGAGATATCGTAGGTAAGTAGTGACTGGAAGCCCCTCATTCTCTTATTATTGGCCCTTGCATTTACCCATGCTTTATAAAGCTATTCAACAGTACAATACCCACCTTCAATGCTTTTCAATTCCATTTATGCAGCATTTAAGCCCCTTTTAAATGCTTATTTCTGCTTCTGAACATCCAAAATTGATTTTGGGGGATTTTCCTCCATGCCCAAATTAATAAACTCAACCTTTTAACCAATACTTTTTTATTATAGGTACATTTTCTGGAGCTCTGTGGTTATATCTTTATAGTGTTTCGAACATGATTGGCCCATAAAGAACTCATGTTGATTATTTCCACGTTGTGAGAGAACTGTTTCTTTAATCAATCAATGCCTCATCATCCATATTGATGGAGGCTCAACTTCACTCAATGGGCATATGCTCCTCAAATGTTGAATTGACCTAAATAACAACATGGTTTTAAATTGGATGGTTGATGTCTAATAACATGTGTGGGACTGACAGAAAGAACAAAAAGAAGAGTGGAATTATTTATTAGTTATTTCTGTGATGATTTTGACCCATGTATATGTTCTCCTAGATTGTTCTAATGGGGAATGCAATATTAAATTTCGATGTTTTACTGTAGGAGTTTTTATTCTTGGAAATTCTCGTTTGGAGCATTAGCAACATACCCTGTATTTTATGATTTTTGATGGGCCTCAAATTCCACTAAAATCATGTTGCTTGTGAAATTTAAACACGCACTTGTTAATCTGTATGTAGTTATTCATTTTACTCTCTTATGCTTTAGTAGTTTTTGGTAAACTAAGGTGATATCTTTGCATTGGCAGCTTCTCATCGGTTTCATTACAGGTTCCAGGACACATGAAAATAGTGCATGTTCTTATTTTTAGGTTGGGTCTTATTTGATTGAAGATACCAATGCGTCTCCCATTCGATTTTTTTCTCAGTTTCTCTTCCGCCCAGTTTCCTTCACGCCATCTTTTTTCTTTGGGATTATCAGTTGTGAACCATGGCTTCCACCTGCGTTGAAAAGCCAACGATTGACAAGAGTTTGGCATAAAATTTCTGGTTCCCATAACAGCTTGCAAGCTACATAATTAGTGAAAGAGCTAAACATAAAAGAGGGTTTGATGATACTGCTATTTGTAACACTAATACTGTTGCAGGCTGACCATTCACTTTTCTCTGATGAGTATTGAGGCATGGGCTTAACGAGCTGCATTTCCCCAACATAAATACCTAATTCAATCCTTTTTCTCTACTGAGAACAAGAAGATGAAGATTGCATGCCTATGAATTTATGTATTTCTCTAGGAAATTTGATCAGATATCTATAGTAATAACAATCGTCTGAGAAGACCTATACGCCCTCGTTCACTTTTTCATGCCTGGGAGGGGCAATAGATTAATGTCTCGGACATAGCGAAAGCGGTCTTTCAGGATTTGAATTTATGCTAAATCCTGAATTTATGCTCAGGTTGGTATTCGGTGGCCATCAGAATGCATTAAATTTAAAAACTTCAAGTTTGTCTCAACGCTGACTGAAGAAATCGGGCAAGTCCAACCAACACAACATTCAAACAAGAAACTTATTTGGAATATGACACGTTATTTCAAAACTTTCAAACAAGCAACTTATTTGGAATACGACATGTTATTTTAGAACAATATTTTGAGTGTTATTTGTATTGGGATGTTGGTTTTGTGTACTTATTTTTAATTCGGTTTAATTCCTTATGGAGGAGGAACTCCATTGGATTTCTCACGTAACAAATTTTAAGAAAAAACAAGCGGCATCTTGAAAAAATCTAAGTGTGACATAATACGAATAAACATAGATATTACAACCATATATGTTTATGCCGTAAGGCATTTTTCTCCGAACATGTTCAGAAAAACACTGTTCCTTCCGTCGTCTATTCAGCCAACTTTGCTCCTCCGCGTGTCCTCTTCACGATCCAGTGGTTCTCCGTGTGTCCTCTTCGCGATCCGGTGGTCCTGGCACTTAACCCCCATCCCCGCGTGTCTGCTTCATGATCCGCTTGTCCTCTGTGTGTTTTCAAGTTGAGTCTATGCAAAACCTTTGGAGGTAAAGGTTTCCGGTCGCTGGCCTGTTCTGTCCTCCCATTTCGCTATCCTCCCGTTTCTCCTGCAAGTTTCAGTGTTGGTGTCTTTTCCACCTCTTTGCTGAGCATTGTTCATGGGCTTTGCTGTGACTGTTGAGTTTGTCAGAACCGCAGTTGTCCGGCGATTCTGGAGTGCCGTGGGCGATATTTGGAGAGCTCGTCCTGTGAAAGAGCAGTGTTTTTTTCTCAGTTTGGCATTTATTCTAAATTTATTAGATAGCTTGCTATTCATGGAGGAGGTGGTTTAGGTTTTTAACATGGTTTCATTCTTCCATTGTGATGCAAAGCCTGCAAAATAAACATGCGCATCTTGGATCGAATTCGGATCCATGAAACTATCAGTGATGATCTAGGCGGTAAATAAGAGCGAGAAATGGTGCAGAAAACTGCCAAAAGGCCAGCCTGCTGTATTATCAGATCACTTACATTACTGCTACCTGTTTGTTATTCTTCGCAGATCCCCTGATTTTCTGAAGCAGCAGACGTCCGAGGATTGAAATAAGCTTCCTTGAGGAGGTCTTTGAACTATGAAATATGGAGGAATTTTCATTTCTATTCATCTATATTCATCTAATTGATTGCTGGCATGGAATCATGTTGGCCTTCAGGGTACAGATAATACTATAATTTTGGGTGTTTTTGCGCTGAAGAGTCATGGCATATTTGCATAAGAATATTGGTATTGTGTGAGAGCGGGCGTCTTATTGGGATTTTCAGTACTCTTTCAATATCTAAATCGTGAGTTGCTTCACTGCTAATTTTCTATTCTCGTTTTGTTCATCTTTCAAATATGAATAAGGTGGGGTTTGTTTTTTCATAGATCTTAGGAAACCTCAAGCTGTCTGGAGACGACCGGAATGTATTTATAGCGTTGGGATCAACCTATACTCCCTCTTGAAGCAGAGTTCTTGCATTGTGCATCGAGGAGGAATATGGGAGCTGGAAGAAGAAAAATGACTTTCACTTTCAATGATAATAATGAAAAAGGAGTGGCAACTCCATATTGTCCACGACGTGGTACTGGAAATTTCAGATCCCTGCAGAAATCTGATCTCCCTGTGGTTATCTTTGGCTACTCCCATCAAACATTCAAGGAGTGCATCACTTAATTGATATTTGGTATTTTATTTTCCCTTTCTTGTTTTGTTTTTGTTTTTTTTAATGGGTTTTAGTGGACAGAATCGGTCAATATTGTACAGAACAAGGGCATAATAGGAATCCATCGAGATCGAGACGACGGTATTCTTCTGATGACAATAATACTTGTAAGACAACTGTTAACTTAGAGTGGTTCAGAGTTCCTTGAATAGATTAAGGGGAGTAGATGGTAGATGAACTACATCATTTTCAGTTCTATAACAAATTCTTTCAGTTATTGGCTGTACAGTCGAAATGCAGGTCAGAAGAATGAACAACCGATCAATTGGTTTGGAAGGCAATAATGAGTTGGAAACAGGAGTTCCTCCGAAACGAGGAATGATTCTTCCATTTCAACCACTAGCCATGTCTTTTGAAGATGTAAATTACTTAGTTGACATGCCCCCTGTATGGAATTTTATCCCCAAGACTTCTCTATTATGTGATTCAGCAATTGCCTATTTTTGTGCCTTCTCTTACTTGAAGGGTTTGGCTGACAAGTTCTAAATTTGTCTGCAGGAATTGAGGGAACAAGTCTATGAAGATAGACTTCAATTGCTCCAAGATGTTACAGGGGCATTCAGACCTGGTGTTCTTATAGCATTGATGGGGTCAGTGGTGCTGGGAAGACAACTCTAATGGGTATCTTAGCTGGAAGAAAGACTGGATGATACATTGATGGTGATGTCCCAATCTTTGTATTTCCAAAAAAGCAAGAAACATTTACTCGGATTTCTGGTTACTGTGAACAGAATGATATACATTCTCCACAAGTAACTGTCTGGGAATCCTTGTTATATTCAACATTTCTTCGTCTTCCAAAGGATGTTGACAAATAAACCAAAATCGTAAATCCACAGCTATCATTTTCTCTGGTCTACCATCCAGTAGTGTTTTCTTTTGACACGATGCCAACTTGTCATGTTACTCACTTGCAAATATTCCAATTCGTAGGCCTTTGCTGATGAGGTCATGGAACTTGTGGAATTAGATAATTTAAGTGATGCACTGGTAGGTTTTCCTGGTGTGACTAGATTGCCAACTGAACAAAGGAAAAGGTTAACAATACCTGTGGAGCTTGTTGCAAATCCATCTATAATTTTCATGGATGAGCAGAATACTAGTATGGATGCTAGAGCAGCTGCGATTGTGATGCAAACTGTTCATAATACAATAGATACTGGAAGGACTGTTGTTTGTACGATTCATCAGCCTAACATTGACATCTTTCCAGCTTTTGACGAGGTAAACTAAGGTTTATATTATAAGTCAACTTGAATATTTGTTTCAGAGTTTGGTGTTGATTTCTGGTTTACAATGATGGCTTCAACTCCTGTTAATGAAAAGAGGAGGGAGATCCATTTTCTTCAGGCCACTAGGACATAATTCTCACAAGGTTGTCAAATACTTTGAGCTAACGACTTGCAGATTTTTGTAGTCATTAGAAAATGAAAAGAGTTTGGGACCTAGCACTGCTAATTTAATCCCTAAATGTGAGTTAATATTCTGATTTTCATCATGAAAAATTGCAGGACATTCCAGGAGTACCAAAGATCAAAGATAAGTACAACCCAACTACATGGATGCTGGAAGTTAGCTATATTGGTGCTAAACATGCTTTGGGGATAGAATTTGCAGAGCATTACAAGAACTCTTCCCTCAATAAGTAAGCATTAAAGTTATCAATATTTTTCCACCAAAATCCTTATGTTTACAATGTTTAGCATTACAAGAAGTTTACAAGACACAAAGTTATCGGCTTCAAACTCACATTCTAATATTTCATCTGTTTATTTGCTAAAAAGACAGAACAGATCATTGGTGAAAGAGCTTAGCATTCCACCTCCAGGAGCGAAGGATCTTTATTTTGCAACCCAGTAATCACAATCGTTCTTTGGACAGCTCAGTTCCTGCCTGTGGAAGCAATGGTTGACTTAATCGCGGAGTCTTGATTATAACATTGTTTGATACACATTCACATTTGCATGTGCTCTAGTGCTGGGAAGAATCTTTTGGAAGGTTGGCACAAAGATGTACTTGAGATTTAACTTTGTAAGACGGATTACTGTCCAAAACATTAAGTTGTTTGGATTGACGAATCAAAAAAATGTTTGATGCTTGTACTCTATATGTTATGGACTCCCGATCTTCTTAGATACTAAGAAATAGGTTGACTGCATATCAGGGACAACAACAATGATCTTTTTACTGTTGAAAGCACTTTGTTTAGCGCATTATATTCTTGGGAGTTAACAATTGTTCAACTGTGCAGCCTATGGTTGCAGTAGAGAGAACTGTGTTCTACAGAGAAAGGGCTGCAAGGATGTACTCTGCATTTCCCTATGCTCTGGCTCAGGTTGGTTTTGTTTTATTGTTTCATTTTATTTTCAATCCTAATTGTCCACATTCGAATTCTCCATGGTCCAAAGTAACGAGAAATACTTATTTCTAAGAAGGGCATAATGGTATACTTTTAGAGCCTTGCTGAAATATTATAGTTTTCTTAATGAATCTCATTTCTAGAAGTAGAACCCGAAAGCTAGATATATACATCTCTGATTTTAGTGAAACCTTGTGTGTTTCTGTAGCCAATAAATCTCTATATTTCACAATGTAATTGGAAAGAGTAGATACGTTTGTCAAAGGAGATATACCAAATTTGTATCCATCGA
This sequence comes from Pseudotsuga menziesii, assembly GCA_001517045.1. Taxonomy (NCBI): domain Eukaryota; kingdom Viridiplantae; phylum Streptophyta; class Pinopsida; order Pinales; family Pinaceae; genus Pseudotsuga; species Pseudotsuga menziesii. The sequence continues at coordinate 123,756 of LPNX010752313.1, read as the reverse complement.
AG
>LPNX010752313.1:112202-123691 GCA_001517045.1 Pseudotsuga menziesii | reverse complement strand
TCTATTGTGAGAATGACATTGGAATATCTAATGTTCCATTGCTAAGCTTCCCCTTCTTGATGAATATGAGCTAGCATATCTTCATTCTTGTGTTTTCATCCAAAGGATTTCTTCCTGCTCCTCTTCCACTAACAATTCAATGTCTGAATATTGATCCCTAGACTATATATTGCATTCAAGAATCAAGATAGAAAATCAAATAAATTGCACTTCGGTATATTGATCTAGGTTACTAAAATCTACGAATTTCCAAACTCTAAAAAAATAATGAACAAATTTAAAGATTGCAGTCTACTTAAAGAATACTCTATATACAAAAAGGACATAACAAAGACAGTTATTTTTGGGCTTAACTATCAAAGGGGCATGTGTACGGCAGTATCAACTATTGCAAGGTTTTTAGGCTCCAAAATAAAGGTCGAGGAAACTAGGCTATGAGCCAAATAAAATTATGATAGACTGAAGAGCACTAGCCCTTATATAATACACTTGATTTTTAACTATGTAATCCTTTCCTTGTGCCAAAGCAATGTGTAGTTATAATCCAACACTCATAAAATGAGCATAGCTAAGATCCACTCCTTATTGGCATCTCAGGTTACTCCCACCCAATTATTGCAATCCTCTCCTACATTTACTCATCTTGCATTAAGAAAGTGTTTGGATTTCTTTAATCATGTCCTTGGAAGGCAAAGGCAAGCGGGAGGCAACAAACTCCAATACTTTACAAGGTAAGCCATTCATAGTACCTATCAAGAATTAAGTTTAGCATGTCCTTGTTTGTCAAGATTTGATTTTTCAGTTGTTTCTATATATAGTTTTGTTGGTTAGGCATGGTCTAATATTTTAGATATGTCTCTTATACCTCGTTCTATAAATACTATCCTGCTTTAGGATAAAGGGTTTGAAATTCTTTCCTTTGTTAAATTCCAACGCAAAATTGTTGCCTCATGAACAAATATGCTACATTGATCACACCAAACAGAGTTAGAGATAGTTAAAAAAAATTCAATAGATATGTCTCTTATTGGCATCTCAGGTTACTCCCACCCAATTATTGCAATCCTCTCCTAAATTTACTCATCTTGCATTAAGAAAGTTTTTGGATTTCTTTATTCGTGTCCTTGCAAGGCGAAGGCAAGCGGGAGGCAACAAAATTCAATACTTTATAAGGTAAGCCATTCAGAGTACCTATTGAGAATTAAGTTTAGCGTGTCTGTGTTTGTCAAGATTTGATTTTTCAGTTGTTTTTGTATATAGTTTTGTTGGTTAGGAATGGTCTGATATTTTAGATATGTCTCTTATACATCGTTCTCTAAATACTATCCCGCTTTAGGATAAAGGGTTTGAAATTCTTACCTTTGTTAAATTCCAATGCAAAATTGTTGTCTCGTGACCAAATATGCTACATTGATCACACCAAATAGAGTTAGAGATAGTTAAAAAATGTTCAATAGATAATTTCCATAGCATAAGCAACCTATGAGGGTGAAGTAGGAGGTTTAAATGTCAAATGACCTTGGTAGTAATGTTGAAAAGTACATGATAGAGAGTGATCTCCATATAAAGTCGAAACCAAGTATTAAGAGAGTGCCATAATAGGAAAATGGTGGCAGTTAGCAAACCTTTCGGTGAGGGTTGAAGTGGTAGGATTTCTTGTGAAAACTTGCCAGAGAATGTATAGATCCAAAGTGCTAGAAAAATGTAGATTCAAACTCATAGCTTAGAAAGAAAAAATGCCCAAAATTTATGGTTGTTAGAGGGTGAATGAGTCTGTCATGCCTTGTGTGACATTTGTTGAGTTCGGAAATGTGGAGGTGACAAAAAAGACAATTCATATACCTTGTCGAGCTTTACCTATATTAGCTATTAAGGCATAATAAATTACGTCATATCACCACCCATACATGTCATGTTGCACATCAATTTTCCAAATTCAAAATTTCTCGTTAACTCCAACAATTTAAGAAGTTTGCTAATACAGACGAAAAATAAAAAATTGAGAATTGTTCCACTTGAATCCATGCAGAGGGATGCTTGTATTTGTTTGCCATGTTAATGAGTTTTTCCATCTTTAATTGCTGGAGAAAACTCTATTGGAAACAACAATTATGAAAAATTTGCACAATTAAACTCTCAAATTAAAACTAAACATATAACAATTCAAACGAGCAATGAATCCATTGTCAAATATCAAATCGCTATCTTTCCCATCCTGCCTCCCATGTTCGTCCTCTTGTGGATAGGATATCTTCTCATCTTCCTCACCATGATATTTACGCTGTAAGGCGTTTTTCTCTTAGAAGTTCAATTTTGGAACACTGGAGCATCGTCGACCTTCGAACAAATAGGCATCTGCCACATGTCTTACTTCTTATCCATTTATTGGGTTTCCACATGTCTGGTTCTTGATTTGTGTAGAAAAACTCAGCAGCAATTTAATACACCGGAACCGAGGGTTTGATTTTTACAGTTCGTGTTGGATCCCCGAAATTTCATTTCCTTCCAACTACTAGCTTGGGCTTGTTAAGGATGTGGAGGGATCACCCATTAAGAAATGATCCAAGGATTTTTCTTGCTCTTTTCTTCAGTCGATTATGTAGACCCATGACATTGTTAAGCTGAAATTGAAAATTTTGAGAGAATTATGTTTTACAAAGGATGACGTTGGGATTCTTGTTAAGAGGTGGCCTGAGCTTCTGGGGTCCTTCGAGGATAAACTTCTGCATTATCTCAAATTTCTTGTTGAGGTGCAATAATATGCCGATTTTCACAGCACCCGAGAACTTGGTTGGATTTTCCTCTGGACGACAGAGATGATGAGGATAAGTTTTGTGCATTTCTCCATTTCAATTGGTCGAGTAGGGAAAGCTTATCTTTTGGTAAAATCAATTATTTGTTTTCTCTGAGGATGTCTCTTTGGAAATGGGTAAGTCTTGTGCATTTTTCCATTTGAATTGGTGAATAGGGCGCATTTGATTTATTTGTTTGTTTTAAAAAAAAAAAATTGTTAAATTATTTTTATATTTTCTATGTTTGTGTTTGAAATTGCTTATGATCGTAGGGACTGTATTGCTAATAGTGGATTTTCTTCATCTTAGTTACCTGGTGTCATGGTATTATTCTACCAAAACCTCTCAGGACTTGCACCATTCTTCCAATACCACCCAGGGATTACACCCGACCCAATTCCTTGAAACTTATTCCATTTAGGTGGGACAGACCATAATAAGAAGTGAACCCTAATGGAAAATTGAACACTGTTTTAAGGAACCATTTATTATGTTGTTATTCCAGTTTTATTGCCCTATGTTTGGACATGACATTGATATAATTTCTCTCTATTCTTAGCATATCAGGGTCATGGTATTGTATGCACCTCTTTATGTTTTTTCTTTCTTTTAATCTTCTGTTATTGAAATATGTTTGGAAATAATTTTTTTTTGGTAAATGGCCCTTTCTTAAGGAAGTATAGGCTCTGTTTCTGGGGAATATGCCACAACTGAGGGTATATATGATGAAAAATTGCAAAATTCGCCTGTGGCTCATATGCCACGACCGATGATATCTATTAATACATTTTGCCAAAATTCCTAGGACTTGCACTTGAATACAAGGCGATTAGCTTTGAAGAATGGAAGAACTTAAGGAGAACATAGGGTAGTCTTGAGTCCATACTATGGTCACATGGATCTCTTCTTCAGGTGTCATAAGTTTGACCCCACTTCCAGGTGCCCCAATGGCTACCTTAATGTGCCAGGTAAAATTCGTGAAAATAAAACCTAGGTCAATGGTGTGAAATTCCTCACTCTCCACCATATCTCCTCTGTTGGGAAAATACATTCAGAACATTATGCAAGCAGTTCAATTTTGAATTTTTATCAATAGCCATTTAAACACAAATTTTTTTTGGACCATACTATCAATCTAGTTTGTTTGTTGTCTGGAGTTCCTGCAGTCTAGGATCTTTGTTATTAAATTCCGTAACTTATAGCCATAGCTATAGCTATTGTTGTTTATAGATACACGAAACTAACTTGTAGTTTTTCAACTCTGAATAGGGTTTTTGAACAAGCATATATTGATGTTTGAGTTTAAAAGACTCAATGTCTTTGTTCTACATAACAAGATTTACTGCCATATGTTGACCTTCAGAATGCAATAGCTTTTCTTGTCATCTGCTACTAGACTAACATAGACTTGTAGTTCTTTATGATTGTTTCATAAGTAGGATTGCAGAATTTTATGGTGTTCACCTGCAAATTTATTGGAATGACATATTGAACATGGTTTTTGGGATCCCTTTGTGTTTTGGGGTTCAGTGATCCAATGTTGTTCAAGGAGAAATAATAAATTAGTGTGTACACAAGATGAAATAAAACTTCATGTGTGCATCTTCTACTTAATGATTTGGGCATTTTTGTCCAGATGTATGTGTTTTTGTTTAATAATTTGGTATCTTTGTTCAAATATAGCTGGATTGTATTTGGGTATATTTGTTCCAAAATATGATTTCTGTGTGGTGTATGTAGTCCTCCATTATTTTTTTCTTAATGCAATTGGTTGGTCACTTGTGGTTTATATAATATTTAAGATGATTTATTGTTGGTTTGAATTTCTATATGTTTTAGTTTCAATTTGAGAGTTTGATTGTGCAAGCTGTTCATAATTGTTGTTTCCAACAGAGTTTTATCCAACAATTAAAACTAGAACAACTCATTAATATGGCTTTTAATATTGGCTTCCAGCTTTAAGAGAAATTGAGCAGTATTTGATGACATTCACTACAAATGTCTCTCCCAAAATTAATATATACCTCAAACTTGCACATGTTTCTTCCATAATTAATATATTTTCCACTCCATCCTAAAAGAAAATCAACTTTGTCCTCTCAACCTCACTTGCAATAAATGTATCCTCTATTTATTGCAAAAAGTGTTGTTACCATCTATGAAACAAGTAGAATTCAGAATAAAAAATTGTAGTCAGCCACTTTAGGAAATCTAGAAAATCAGTATTATGATGGCACTATAGTCCACCTAACATCTCTAGGACCAGAAGATTTGATACTACAGTCCATCTAACATCTCAAGACCTTTGGAAAAGTTGTTCAAGAATCTGTATTCACATCGAATATACAATATTTACTTTCATGCAACTTATTAGTTTCTTCTTGTGGTGCAGCTCATGTTTTATTGTTGGGTTGTTTGAATTCCAAATGATCATAAGATAGTTATTCTTCTTAAATTTGGCTTTGTTGATAATATAAAAATCTATTTTTGTGTTTGAGTGACATATTTGTTATTATTTTCCTGCACTTGTGTTATAAAAACAAGGACGGAGGATTGGAGCTATGTTTTCCAACTGTCAAAAACATACTTAATGGAGCAGGAAGCCTATCCCTACAACTTCTCGAGAGTGCCATTGAACTTTTTCCAAGAGCTCAATTTTTTCTAGCTTATGGTTAGTATAACATCTTGTTCATTGTTGGCAAAGAACCATAATAAAATTATAGCAAACCTTTATGTCACAATCATTCACGTAGCCACACTCTAATGCCATCATCCATTTCTACATCATATTGTAATAGTGCCCTCTGATCTTATTTCCCTTCTAGAAACCTTGCTGTGTTTATAAAGGTATGAAAGAGGCTTGCTCTTCAATGACTTTTATGGTTGCCTATGATCCAATGATTGGAGAAGGCACACATAGAATCACACGAAAGTTTTCCATGTCATTACACAATCAAGGTATTTCCATAGATCACATTGTAGGAGTTTTCTTGGGAAAGCCAGCCCCTCATGTGGAAATTCAGATTGAACCAAGCATTACATTTTTATATGAGAATGAGGTATATAATGTGGGAAATATATTAACAAAGGGTCCTCATGTGATGCAAAAGTATTGGGGCCAAAAGGAAGCTACTGCAACTTCATTTAGTAAAATTGGATGGATTGACAAAGAGGGAAGATTATGGCTTCTCGGCCGTTCCAAGGACATGATTAAAAGTGGTGGAGAATTTTTTTATCCTTCTGAGGTAAATATCCTCAATATGATAGCTTAGCATGTACTATTTGAATGGATGACAATTACATCATTTTTAGTAATATAAGTATTATATTTTTCACACACACACACACACACACACACACACACACACACACACACACACACACACACACATATATATATATATATATAATAGCATGTTGGTTGACCTTATAAATTATAATGAACTCCAAAATAAGGTGAAGGCTTTTTCAGACCAACTTATTTCTGAAGTTTCAACTTTCAAGTATGAAAATATGAAGCTAGATTGTTACAGTCATTTTTCTAAGAAAACTAAGATAATGTTTAGCTATTTCATATGTGGTCCTTAATATAACATTGTATTGCTCCAGGTAGAGAAGGTTTTATTGAACCATCCAGGGATTCTGGTTGTTGTGGTTGTGGGAATCCCTGATTCTAGGTTGAATGAACTCGTTACCGCCAGTATTCAGCTACACAACAATTGGCAATGGGAAGATAAGAACCTGAAAATGTAGAGTCAAGCAAGCAACATATTGTCACCGAGGCTACTACAACTGTATTGCAAGCAGCAAGGACTGTCTGGGTATGTCTTTGTAATCAGCCTTGAAAAGCATATATTTATACTTAATTATCTCTGGGATGAAGAGATTTTTTGAGTTTTCCAGCTTGAATGTGGGGTGTTGTTTTAAAACAAGATAGATTCTTGTAGTTTCTTTTTTCCATCCTTTGTTCACAGTGATATTAGGCCAGAATATGTTTCCATTCCTCCTCTCAACCTCACCTACAATAAACATATCCTCTATTTATTACAGAAAATGTTGTTACCATCTAGAAAAAATTGCCTTAAGGCCATTTCAACATAACATTGTTTAAAAATGTTGGGATTGCCACTTTTCCCATCTTGTTTTCATTTTACCAGTACTACCAACTGCATAATTGTTTGGATATTACAAAGAACACCTCTACAAACTTGGTGCAACCAAAAGAGCAATTTTTGAGCTGGTAAGAAGCAGTGAAAGCATGGGTAATGGTGGAGAAAGGATTTGTCTTGTGGCCTGGAATATGGATAATTAATTGGGCTACATGAAATCCCCTAAGACAAATTTCACATATGCAAGTAGATAATTGTGTTTTTGCAAATAGACAACAATATTTATAATAGAAATATATTATAATCCCAATATTTTTGCTAACAAAAACTTTCTTAGCCAGATATCAGGAGCGAAAGTGAAGTTGCATGAATCAAATCCTGGAGGTATAGGTTGAGTACCAAAAGAGACACATGCGGCTCAAGGCCTCCTTAGAGCATTTGCAATGTCTGGTCAAAATGCATAAATGGCATGTGATTTTTAGAACTAAATTATTACTTTTCAAGTGATTGCCTAATTATTTCATTATGTGGTTATCCATTTTATGTGAAAAAGCTCTTATAGATGGTAAATGCTTTTTAGCAGACGGTTTATTTTTCTTAAAATCTTGTTGCTTCCTTCATTCTCATTTGGGCCTTTTAAGTTTTCAATACACACGCTTTTTCCCTTATGTCCTTTATATATTACACTTAAACAACTACAATCTATGAAGCATGGAGCCAGTCCCTTCATCTTTGCCTCAACGTAAACTGAATACCAGATGTTAAGAGCTGTGGAATCTTATGGCCGATGCTTTGGCTTCTATGCTTTTGCTCAAGAACTTTTCTTCTTTACGTATTTCCTATTATACACCAAGCATATTTTAAATCTTTTGCACCCTTGAACTAGTGCCTGTCTCGATACACTATTAGTGCAAGCATCTCTTTTTGTGCTTCTGGTTTGACCTAAACTGCTTGGGCCTTTACTTGGCTTCTTTGTGTTTTTTCTTTTCTATACTTATGTTACTGACTCCAATAACCCATTCTTATTTGTGTATATCTATTTCAGGGTTTTTGTTACCTTAGTTATAATGGTAAATGCCTATTTTGGTCATTGAGAGACAGAGTAAGCAAGTGGACAATGTGAAGTGTTAGAAGAATATATTTCAGTTAGGGTTTAGATAGAAGTCATGAGGGTTTTATATACCTATCAAATGAAGCAAGTGCATCATTTTCTAGCCAAAATTCCAAAAGAAACGTTGGAGATGAGATTGTAAATTTTTTTAATGCTTGTATCTTATTGTTCTGGAGTTGTGGCTAACACCTTTGTGTGGGAAACTATCAGTGTTTCAAATGTATCCCACTTATAGATGATGTTCATCTATTTTTAACTTTAAAGTTACAAGATTCTAGCTCATGGGAATAAAGTATATGTAAGGATGTATTCCAATGGTTAAATGAGACTGTAAAATTTCTCTCGTTTTTATAGACTGTAAGGTTGTGGCAGCTATGCAAGATGAATATGCATTGTTTCCCATTTGTGAATTTAATATTGATTAAAGAAACATGCATTGTTGTTGGTTTAGATTGCAGCAACAACTAGTAATTACAATTTGAAATTGACTGAGATGTCAACTTAACTATGCATGTGCTAATGAACGCGTTTACCAAGTGAAGGAACCCAGGCCTCAAAATTTCAATGGATTTTTTTTATAGACATTTTCCTCCTCTTGTTAGATAGGACTGGTTTTCCTTTGTTAAATATGTTTTCTTCCTTAATTGAATGGAATGTGTGCCTTTGCACATTCTCAGACCACCAAAGTTACGGATGACGAATTTGAAAATCATCAAACATTTTATGATGACAAATTATGAAATTTCAGTGACGCTTTCGTAACATTCAACCCATTACAATTTCAACGTTTTTGCACTTAAATTTATCATCTTGGAATTGTTGTCCATCCAAGCTGTTGGGATTTCAATCTATAACACATATTCCATATAGATATGTCAATGATTTCTCTTTTCCTCGTAAATTTCTTTATGCTTCATTTTGTAATTGATTGCTCATCATAAAGTTTTTGCATGTAGATTTTGATATGTCTGATATTCAGCAGGAACATGCTTTGGCTGTTGAACGCTTAACCCCAAATTTGGCATCTTTGAGGCTTGAGATTTTCCTAGGTTATCTGAGTGATGGCCAATTCTGGAAGATATACTTTGTCCTTTTACACCCTCAGCTTAGCAAGGAAGATGCTCTTTTTATTACAACACCCCAGGTAATCATTCTAATTTCTTTCTTGTCTTGAACAGGACATCTTCATGGAAGCAAACATCACATTAGCCAAAGCCTAGAATACTATTGTGTTTAGGTGTGGATCAGAAGTCAACGTTGTTTTAGAGACTACTTATGAACCCATATTGTTAACAGCCTTTAAAGAGGCATAAGATAAATGATGTACCTCGGCAGGCCTAAAATAGTATTAGGATAATTATGAAGAATGAGCTTAAAAAGATCAGGCATACTTTTAAGATCCTGATTCCTAATTATGTCATCATTCATATTTATTTATTCTTTTTGAAAATCCAGAAAAGAAAGGTCTACTTGACTGTTATCATTACTGGCATGGTAATAAATATTTCTGTTTCGTCAAAAAATTAAAAACATTGTAATGTTGTTTTGCATCTCTAGGCTATCTACTATTGGTTTTGATAGCTCATTAGTTCTTTCAAATGTCAAGATTCTTGGGAAAGGTTTGTATTTATTATCTTGCCTTTGGATTGCATGTTATCATAGGCTTTGCATTGCGGTAGTATATTACCTTATGAAGAATGAGCTTAAAAATTTCAAGCGTAATTTTAGGATCCTAATTATGCAATAATATTATAATTCATATATGTTTATTCTTTTTGAAAATATCCATTCAGAAAAGAAATGTCTACTTGACTGTTATCATTCCTAGCATGATAATAAGGATTTCTGTTTCATTAAAAAACTAAAAACATTGTAATGTAGTCTTGTATCTCTAACCTATCTGCTATTGGTTTGCTAGCTCATTAGTTCTTTCAGATGTCAAGATTCTCTAGAGAGGCTTGTATTTATTATCTTGCCTCTGGATTACATGTTATCATAGTCTTTGCATTATAGTAGTATATGACATCCTTTGTTATATTTTCACTGCGCATCTTACACTCTTTTGCACGCAGAATGAGATTCAGTCTGTTTTGTTTTGTATGTTATTTTATGTTTTGAATTAAATAACTGAGTTGAGCTAGAAGATTTTTCTGAATAACCAAGATTGGAAATATATTGTTTGAAGTACTTTTGTGAATATTTCCATAGCAAAATGATTATATGCACATATTCTATACTCAAGGTAAAGATCATAAAAGAGGAGTTTAGAACAGAAGTATCGATGTTTGTGTTTTTTGTTGAAATTGTGTGACTTTTAATAGTAGATGTGATTTTTGAATCTGCAATATTCTGATATAGATGGAATGAAATGCAATAAGAGGCCTTGGCTCAATCATGTGTGATCTACATCTTAGACTAGGTTTCATCTTACAAGTCTCATTTTTCACAGAGTTCTGCTTGCTTGAAATAAGAAAATCTATCCTTCTCATCAACAATGCTTTTCATATTGCATTAGTCTGGTCGCTTATTTTTACATTCATTGTCTTCTCAATGAAACTTCTACATGTTTTGGTGAGTAAAATTATAGTTCCTTTAGGTGAAAAATAAATTATCTTGATCATTTGGGACCTCTGGCCTTTTGAGTATTGAGGACAGAAGAAAATTGATACTTTTATTTTGGTTTTGCAGATATTAGAGGCCAGGGAATTGCTTTCAGAGGAGTCACAGAAAAGAAACAAGACCTAATCAACCAATGCTGGAGGAAGCTTGGGCAGTCTAGAAAGGAACATTCTCTTCATTCCTCCTGAGCAGAATTTTGAGCATTTTTCACTAGTTGTAGACAACATCGAACAAGCAGATTCTTTCAATTCTGTATCTATAGAAATAGTGGCACCAGTAATTTCCAATAACTCTGAAGGAGATTATCATATTTCTAAGCAGAAGGATTTGTCTAATCACACATCATATACTGAGGAGCAACCAGGTAATTGGCTGCAGGAACAACCAGGTAAAAGTGATGCATCTTTACATTCTGCAACAGGGTTTTCTAATGAAGAGGATATTTCTTTTAGTGATTTGGAAGATGAGGATGATACACTAGTGCAGATGGATTCAGCAAAGAACCCAAAATAATGGGTTCACCTCAATACAAGTTCCAGTCGATTAGCAGATAATTATAATCAGTTGAAATGCAGACAAGCTGGAACAATGAATCATACAACTTATTAATAAAATATGCAAATGACAACACTCCAGTTGTCAAGAAGGTTCACTTTGCATAGTTTCTCAAAACCTGATGGACCGAAGGCAATCCTGACTCTTGGAAGCGATGATGCTTGCAAGGGTAAATGAATACCTATGGTTTTGGCTAGAGATGTAATTATTGATAAATTCTTTGTTTGCAATTGTTTCAATCAGCCGTTGATGGATTGGATGATATTGAATCCTGGTGGGCAGCTCATTGTATCATCTAAAACA
>LPNX010752313.1:68611-111997 GCA_001517045.1 Pseudotsuga menziesii | reverse complement strand
CCAAACCATACAGTGCTATCATGTCCACTCCTTGAACATGACTTACGTTAATGTGAGAACTTAGAACTATATAAACCGTCCTCCAATGTTTGTTTTCCAAGCTGCTTTGACAACCTATGCTAGCACAATTATGAACTTTGGAATGTTTTGTTGGATACCACTACAGCATAACGAACTATCTTAGTTACCAATACAAAAATATATACCCATCTCAAGTGTCTCACACAACATAGGTGAGAGGTGTTTGCTTTTGTTTTTTACTCCAACGTAATCCACATGCAAGAAAATGAATCCACTTAAAGTAATGGAAGTTTGTTTTCCAAGCTGCTTTAACAACCTATGCTAGCACAATTATGAACTTTGGAATGTTTTGTTGGATACCACTACAACATAACAAACTATCTTAGTCACCAATACAAAAATCTATACCCATCTCAAGTGTCTCACACTGCATAGGTGAGAGGTGTTTGCTTCGGTTTTCAACTCTAACGTAATCCACATGCAAGAAAATGAACCCACTTAAAGTAACAGAAGTAGTGACATCTGTCCTGAATTGTAATCTTAATTTGTAGACATGAGAAAATACAAAATTAGGTGGTTCCAAGAACAAATCTGCATTTCTGAAGAATGCCACAACAACCTTGCTTCACACAATTGGTGAATCTGAGAAGGTGGCATTTGTTGCTCATATCAACAGCTACATTATTGATGATCCAGTGATGAAAAGATACCTTCCAATTGATCCTATGACAAATTATCTCTTTGATATAATGAAAGATGGCATTCTTCTATGGTATGAATACTCAATTAACTATTAATTACAGCCTTGTTGCAATTATAGGATAGCTGCATTTCATTAAGTTTTGACTGTACTTGGATCTTGTGGTTTGTTCATACAACTAGCTGTTGTCATATTTCTGAGAATGAAGACAATTATTGTTTCTATTTGTGGGCATGATGCAGTAAATTGATCAATGTCATTGTTCCTGGCACCATTGATGATCGAGCAATAAATATGAAATCAAAGCTTAATCCATTGGAAATCAATGAAAATCATACAATTTGCCTCAATTCTTCAAAGGCCATTGAATGCACAGTAGTAAATATTGGAACACGGGGCTTAGTTGAAGGGCGTGTAAGTGAAATATTCTATATAATTGTATATAGGTTGTTAGATTACATATTGCATCTGAGGACTTATATGATGGGATGGTAGGTCAAATAAGCGGTATAGTTGATCCCACCTTTATATATTACCACTTCCATACTATGTTAGCTTAATTCAACAGCTGAGTGTTTTGAGTTATATGTCCTAATATTCAAAGATTTAAGGCTCCTATAACTGGCATAAATATATTTATGCTACATGTCTAACTCTCTCTATTTGGCTGTGGGCTTTACCTAATGGTTTCATGGCCTATATCGTTAAATTGCCTATTTCATAACTCAGAGGCCCAACCAAAGTGATATGGGATTCAAACTGTGGAAGCACATAACTCAGCCACTAAGACCTCAAACACAGATAGATAAGCACTGTGAAAATCAACCAAAAACATCCCACGTGTCCGTCGGATTGATAGGATATAAATGATGGCACCATGCTATCATCATCCAACTGTTTCACAAATTCCATACATGGTATTGGTTGAGTATACAGAGCATGACAAACAATACTTAGTATGATGTAGATCATTTAATGTTGTTGTGTATGTTTGATCATGGTTAAATTTTGAGCAACTCAAAATCTAACCGTCATCAAGCATACACAGCACCATGCTAAGTATTACTTGCCTTTTATCACTGCCATCTATCAAATCATTTCACTTTTCATCTCGACTCAATTACCATTTGGAATCCGTCCTTGTTTTTAATACACTACAAAACTAGGTATGACCGAGTTGAGATATCTTCATTCTCATACATGAAAATTCGACATTGATTGTGTAGTGAGCATAATAATGATTGAAAATGTTAGTTCAAGGGTTGAAAGTCGAAGTGTTAAGGAGATCATTGAAGAAAGTGGTTGAAATATTAATAACCTAGAGAAGAGGAAATATCGAGCATTGATGGCATAAGGTGGTGATTGTGAGAATCATATTCGAGACGGTGAAATCTATGAAAGTAAAGAAAAAATCAGTACCAGGGGATGGCAGATTAGGGGGAGAAGAAGGGTCTCTGTTATGAGTCCTCAAGAACTGTGAGATTTCTTTGGTTAAACATGAAGGATTTGATTTGGTTTATGTTGGAGATTCACCCTTTCTTATGTATTGGTTTGTGTCTTCTTCACTATTTTACTCCATTGCACTTTAGAATTTTATATTTGACATCTCACATAATATAAAACTCAGTCACTATTTGGTTGTTCTTTTCTGCAAAGTATTTGTAGAATTGAATGGATGTTAAGGGTTGATTTTACTATTAGTAACCAACTCCTTTTGATGGATTCTACCTCAAATACAAATTATTGTTGAGTTGTTGAATTCTTCAATGCTTAAATCAATTTTTTTGTCACTTTATTCATCTTCATAATTACCTGATATTTGATTGCATGTGCATGTGATGCCTCCATATAAATAAAATCCATGTATTTTTCCCTGTTATGTTGTATTTCCCAGGATAGTTTGAAATCCATGTATTTTTCCCTGTTATGTTGCATTTCCTAGGATAGTTTGGAAATAATATGAAAGGTAATACTCAAGTAGATTCTTAATAATCTTTAAAGTAGATTCTTAATAATACATTGATAAATTTTAAAAAGGTAAAGGGTTTCTCTATCAATATATAATCTTTCTATATGGTTGCAATTTCTAAAGATTCATTTAACTGAGAAAGTCGGTTGTGAACATTATAACTTTATGCTCTTTAGAAAGTAGGTACATTCTGGATCTCTAATTGATAGGGACATGGACTCTATTTTCTAACTCATACGATGTCTGGACCTGCCTTTTGAGGACTTTATAAATGGAGAGGCCCTTCTGTTTTGGAAATTAGTTTAATTGACGTGTTTCTACATTTTATCTAATCACACAATGTGTATATTGTATTTGCAGCCTCATCTTGTCCTTGCTTTGATATCTCAAATTATCAAGGTACGTTCTAATGAGCTTTAGTTCTAACAGTGCATGGTAAGAGCTGCAATTTGACATGATTCATTTCAATCATAATACTTATATAGTCATGTCAAAAATCTAATCTATTGTGCTGAAAATCTACTTTCAAGCATGGCAGTCTTAAATTCTGCCAATTACCATTCCTTGCTTGTCCCACTTGTTACATTTTCAAAGATAAGTCACAAACAACATATGCTTCTTCACCTAAGTTTGAAGAAAACACCAACACTTGGAAGTCTATCAACATGTTGTGAATGCTGACTAGCGTCGGAGAAGATATTAAAGAGACATGTATACTAATTACTATGAGGAGAAATAATAACAATGCTTCTTTTTATGGCATTTGCTGCACCTCTAATAATTTAAGTAGCCATAGCTTAATTTGTAGAAGAGAAATCAGAAAGCACAATATAGCTATGAATCATATTGAAAAAAAAATGCAGTCATGTGTTGTATATAGGGAAGGAAGAATTTGAGGAGTGCTGAATGATTACACTTTATAATTGTGTCAGGACTATGGTTGTGTTGATTCCATGGCAGAGAAAGTAGAAGCAATATAATACTTTCTGTAATACCGTGTCTGCACTTTGATATTTATTCTTTGCTTTCTGTTAATCAATGGGAGGTTTACAGTTCATTTGGGATTTCTGTACTTCTTTCTCCACCTTCCTCCCGCGGTAGACCTGGGGCACTGGAGGTGTCTGCAATGGCCTCAGATTGGGTTGATTTCTTTAGAGGAATGAAGAAGCCAATGGCAGCAGTTGTTGTCTTCCTCTCATTTATTGAGAAACATGAGCTGGAATGGGAAATTCCATACTCCATAGCAAGGGTTTCCTTCAACTCTCTGTTATTGGCTTAGTTGTTTTAGTTGTGCCAGGGATACTAGGAATCAATGGGATAGATTTATAGTGGCACAGCTGGAAGATGCAGCAGACCTTGATAATGGTATGATGGCATAGCTTTTTCCTTTGTTGATGCTAGCTTGTTCCTTTTATGTTGTCAAGACTAGAAATTCCAAGTTGCAAAAGGTAGTTTTTCAATGATAGAGCTCATATGTCTTCATAAACGTGTAAGATTCTTTTGCTTTGATGCATGTGCCTAGATACTTCTTTAATTGTGTCAAGGATACTTTTCCCTTTTGTCATTTTTTTCTTCAGCGTTCATCACTTATTATGATAAAGTATACTGAAGGTTGGATCCTCTGAAATAACTGTAGAAGTTTAACATTACTTGAAACGGGAACTTTGTTGTTTTCTCCATTAGGAGCAGCATCAATGATGATGCCAAACATTTGAAATCTATTTGCATTAAATATTGTGGATTGATTTGGAAATTGATGGCCTTAAATAATTGGCGTGAATTATAGAAGTCATATCAAGTGTCAGGTCCTCTATGGAATGATAAATGATTTGAATAAATTAGAAATCTTGCAATGGAAACTCATGGTTTGAATGGGGTGAATTATCTATTTTGAATGGCCCTTTCAAATAGGAGATTGAAGGTATTGTAATAGTTTCAGTTTTGTGGAAAGACTGTACATGCTGCTTATTTATATTTAAAAGGTATTGAATTGAAATGGTTAGCTACATTTGTTGTCTGGATATGGGATTTCACTGGCAATCACAGATCGCGAGAGATTTACAAATATATATGCATGCATGATTATATTAACAATTCCAGAAAAACACAGACATGAAGAAACCTTTTTGCATAGGGTATTCCATCAAACCTTTTTTTGGCTCACTTCAATGTTACACTTTTTTTCCTCGCTTACCCGCTAACAACTACCTTAACGGCGTATTATTACACCTTCCTTGGGGCAATTGCTAGTTTAAATCAATTGAGATGAAGTAGGCTAAAGAGCCTCCCCTCTTACTTAGTGACACAATAGTGATGATTTTGATACATTCATGTTAAGCATCTTAATCTTATAGCTATGGTCTATTTTGCGATAAGTCTACTTACAAAGTGGCCTTTTTTTAAATTAAGATACAAATATGTTTTTCGATAATTTAATATTCTATTGAATACATAAATTTGATGTACTTTTTAAATACATTCTAATATACAAAAAAACCTTCATGCATTTGGAACATTTAGATTAGATTCAAGGAGGTTTGTATATTTGAAAAAATCTAAATTCAAGGAGGTGCACAGTAGGTTAAAAGAACTCAAAGTTCTATTTCACTAAAACATGTACACAATCTAAAGATATTAAAAACAAGAGCCATGACATGGCAATGTCCCCGATAGTAACATTTGATTTTGGAGGAGAGTGGATTTGCAATTGCATGGATATATTATGAGTTGATATTGCTAAGTTGAGATTTGCTATTGTAACAATTTCATGTTTTATTTTGAAAACTAATGCAAGGTAGAGATTTATATGGGTGTGTCTTCTGTTTACAATGAGACTAAGTGAGACCAAGTGTGAATTGAAATATTGAAAACCTAGTCTTAGAGGGACTGCTGACACAAAGAGAGTTAAGGTGTCTCTACCAATCTGTGGTTGGTTGGTTCATGGCTTTGTCCAAACAAATTATCAAATGAGTTTGCAACGCAGATAATTAAATACGTATTTTGATTTATCTTATCTTTTGAAATATCTTGGATATTAATTGAACAAGAATGCATATTATACAATAGTTAAAGTTACCATGTCCTTAAACACTAATTTGATAATTGTCATAGTTAGGCATTCCGAAAATGCATGACTGTCTCAAAGATATGTGGTTATAATTATTGTATTTAAATATTCTGGAAATATTATTTATGACATATTATAAGAGAAATAGTATTGGAATTTAGTTAAACAAAATAATTGTTATGTATTATTATTGTAGAAAAGTAAATTGCAAAACAACTAAAGTTGTAGAGACATTTAGTTATTTTATGTCTAGATTAGCCTTTCTATGTAGGTGTAAAACACTATATTTAAAATAAAATAAAATAAACCTTTTTGGATTTATAATGTGCTTTCTATCCCATGTGTACAAAGAATAGTAGGAAGGTTTACAAAGTGTGAAATCCAATTTCATTACAAAGACACCCATGAAAAGCTTGAGCTTCTTAACCCCTGACACACTGAACTAAAAACTCAAGAGTCACGAGTCACTATGAAAAAAAATTGGATTTAATGCAAAAGATCGTTTCAATCAACAATTTTTACTAAATTTGAGTTATACTTTTACTATCCAACCCTATACTTTATTTTCCTCTCAAACCTTTCTCATTCATTAATCAAATAGTGTTTTCCAGTCTGGGTACCATGAGCACAAGTTTCCCAGACAAACCACATTGCAATTTATCTCATCCATGGATACAAATGTGGTCGAGAGTTTGAACTCACATTGAAGCAATTCATGTACTAATCAAATAGAAGGAAATAACGTCTCTATAGAGAAAGAGTTCTCAAGGAAAACAAGTTCATGGTGAACATTATAGTGTAATTCCGAATAATTAGAATATATCTATGGCATCTTGACATGATTTAAGAATGTATCATAATATTATATCTAATTCCTTGTGATATCCTTGGGCTTTGTTGATGATTAGGCATTCAATTATGTGAGTAATTACCACACAAACTATGCTTTAAAGATAATCCAATTAATATGAGTAGTTGGATTACATGTATCTTGCTTTGACTAGAGTAGCAACAAATATTGCAGTTTGATAGTGGATCTTATATTGAATGATTGTAAATATTTAGATTAATTCCACACAATCATGGTTCAAATATCCACCCAAAGAATAATTCACAGTTTTATAGTGGATCTTATATTGAATGATTGTAAAACTTTAGATTGATTCCACATTATCAGGCTTCAAATCTCCACCCAAATATTTATTCAACTTTGTGTTAGATATTAAATTCCAACCATGTTTGATATCCAAGGAGTCGAGCTCCTTTTATACAGCTTTTATTTATACAATCAATTATGGAAACCCATAAAAAATGTATGGACAAATATTAAGCCATAAAATGTCTCTTATACTAAAACATGCTACAACTTCGATGATGTAATCACACTCTCTCCAACACCACACTCATGCTTCAATGCCCATAATCTATTTTGGCTCGTTGCTTGGCACACCATACGTTATACAACTTTTTACCAAATCCGTTTATTCCACCAAAGATGTACTTGTCACAACACACTAAAACCCCTTCAATATCCAAATCACCAGCCCAGATAGAATCTAAAACCCCAACGAAGATTGCCCTTTAAAATGTAAAACACAAAATGTTGATATTATATTATATTTATAAAATATCAAAACTATGGCTTAAATTTGTATTATTCTTGCATACACAAATCCCGCATAAACAAATCCCTACCCTCTTTTGCATAAAGTCTACCCTCTTTTGCATAAAGTAAAGTACATATTTTCTCTCCCAATAAGAATTCCATATATTTTTCAAATAGATACAACACACAATCACTAAATAATATTTTTTATTTTTTAATATATATATATATATATATATATATATAAAAGCTTAAACTATTGTTAAGACCATGGAATACTATATTTAATTTTTTTTCTATGAATCTTTAAAAATTTATAAGATGGTAAAGTAGGTTATATATATTTTCTTTAAGAATATTTTAAATGTAATAATCTTAATAATAAGTGCATTTTCTTATTATAAATTTGATAAAAATAGAAAGTAGTAAAAATTTGAAAGATGAATAAAAGTAGTAATTTATAAGATTAATAAAATAAACGATTATATATATATTATATATATAACATATTAAAGTAATGCACACCCCAAAATTTTAAATTTATTTCCAAACTACTAATTAGATTTTTTAAACACATCAATAGGAACCTATGGATTTTTGTGCATGAGGAGGAATGGATGTGGCTAGAGCCTAATGGTTTTAAAACCTAAATCCTTTCATATATTATTAATTATTCTTTTTCCATTTAAAACTCATATGATAATGACACATCAAGCAAGAGCTAATTCTAACAATCATCCCACATAAAATTTTTCTGATATGTTGCCATTACTACATTAGTGTAGAGTATGTAAAAACTATTTGCTTAAGTTTGTGAATCTTACCAATAAGTTAACACTCATACCACTTTAATTTTTAGATGATTGACAGTAATGTGGAATGGAAACATATCACTTTAATTTTTATGAAAAATCACCAACATTGAAGTGCAACCATTTATCTATAATATTTTATTTCAAGAGAATCAATGTCGCTCAACACCTGCATAAATGATAAGAAGTGGAACCATTTATCTATAATATTTAATCATAAAAACAAAAATTTCTAGCACAAATAATACATAAACATATATACTCGGTGCAAATATCATATATTCATATTAAAACATTTATGAGCAAACAAGAGCCACAAGGTAGCAATGTCATCCCAGTTGGTAACAACTATTGCTATATAAACTATAGAAATATGGTATTTTATCACAAATTTGTAACAAAAAGGAAAATTATTTTGCCAAAAAAATTACTTAGCCATCAAATCTATTTCACTACGTAAGCATTGTTAAGTTATGGCTATCGTGAGAGCAACAATGAAGGAAGATTACATTCCCCCTCCATGCAGTGAATTGCGCAAATTTCTGTTCAGGTACTCATGCCCCAAAATATTTGAAAATAGGCGAAACTAGTCCTCCAATTGATTACAGAACTGCCTTGGCACCTCGATGCTAGAATTATTATGCGACTGCATTTTGGTTTAATAACTTAAAATTTCTGAACTATATAACTTTACACAACTCCTGATGTCTCTGGCGCAACCATACTTCTGAACATTTAAACGACACTTTAAAAAAAATGTTTTTGTTGTTCAACATCGTATCTTGGTGCTCCAGTATCTACCTTCATTATATGAATTGATTTAGGTTTATTAATATCTGTTCTGATCTTAGGACCTACCATGGTGATTAAATTAATGGTTAGCCCAACCTCTCTACTAGATGTTTCATAAGATCAGTTCATAAGTCTATGTCAAGAAAGAAAAAGCGGTTGAATGAGATCGGAGGAGGCGTGTTGATGGTTGCAGTAGCCAGCCATAGAAAAGATCATCGGGTTCAGACATAGAGGGTACAACAACATTCACCTTCGTGCAAAGGAACATCAGAATAAAGCCACCAGATCCGTAGATTGTGTGTTGCTTGCATGCAGCCAATCATCTATGCAACAGAAGAAGCCACCCAACTGTTAGAGAAAAAGGAGCATTTGAAATGATTCATTTTATGATTTTGTGTTCGGGTTGTATTACGGTAGCAACAAGACGTGGATGTTGCTTGTGGTCTTAGACTGTGTGCATTGTTCTATTATTCATGGTTGAATTGGCTCTTAAAAATCTTTGGAGTTATTTTGACCTTGAATTTTGTGAAGTAGAGAAACTAATTGAAGAGTTGTACAGTGATTTAGCATGCTTGGAAGGAAAACGATAGAATTTTGTTTCATAAATTATGTGTTGTCTCTGTGGATCATCTTGGGCAAAGAAATTGCAGTCGGATTAACTTCAGTAACTTCGGATAAGAATTGGGTTGTTGACAGAATTATAAACCATGACTCATAGCTCCATAGCTCTAGATCTCGTCTGTATCAAGGGGCCATTTGGCCTTACGTGAATCCACTATGAAAGAAGAAAACAAGAGCAGGAAGGCCAATGTTAAATGGTGCACTAAATTAAACTCCAAAAGGTTAAATAGGTTCCGTTTTGTATTAAAAACAAATTACAATGTGTAATAAGTAAAATAAATAGAATATGAAATCTTGGGGAGAAGCCACGTGAAAGAGAAGGTGTCGTATTCATGAGGACAAAAACAGTGGCTCCCCATATTTAGCAGGTCACGAAATGGCTCAATTAGGTCATTTAAGCCTAATGGCCCTCAAACATCATCCATAACTCGAACGCAAAGGCGAAATATTCATGAGCTGACAGTTAAAGAAGAAGCTCATCTATGCATCATGATATGCAACAACATTAACAAGTGCTGCATGGCAGCGATACCTGCCGAGATTGGTAGGTAGAATTGCCGAGATTGGTAGGTAGAATTGTATGACAACGGTAGGTCGAATTATTTGAATTGTATGGCAGCAGAATTCTGATCTGATTTGATATGGTTTTGTTCTTAGGTTCAAGTTAACTTTTCTAGTCTCTTTTACCAATATCATGCAAAAACTAATTTTAATTTTAAAGTAAAAGTGGTTGTGTGGCATATAACTATGATTCTCCAACATTGACTCATTCCTTAGACCTTCGTATGCCTCACATATTGAAAGAAAACTTGATGTATGCACTAATCAGATTATTGGTTCACGAGATAGCTTTTTAGATGGTTTTGCATGGGAGTCACGAGATAGCTTTTTAGATAGCTTTTTAGATGGTTTTGCATGGAGCAATCAGGATTCTTAAAAAAAAGCTTTTCTCTTCATTTCCTCTATAGGGATTGAATCATACCGAATAGCCAATTTTCTTCATAGCGAGGGATTGAATCATACAGAATAGCCAATTTTCCTCACAGCGACCAGAGGCATGTAGTTTTTTAAAAAAAAAGGTAAAAAAAATCTTATCTCTCAGTTACCTATATATGAATTGAATCATACCGAATAGCCAATTTTCCTCATGGCGACCAGAGGCATGTAGTTTTTTTGGTTTGAATCGATCAAGGTTCATTATCCTCTTTGTGTGGATAAAAACTTATTCATGTCTCAAATTGTAACAGCGAAACTTTGTCACCAGCACAATGAGCAAAAGGAATTGTTTAAGAGAGCTAATATTTACGTGTAAGTATAAAGGAGTAGAAATAATTGTTTAAAAGAGCTCGTATTTACATGTAAGTAGGACGGAGGAGAAGTAAGCAAGTAAAAATGGTGCAACCTTTTGGTGCAGGGCGGTAAGACAAACTGGTTGCAGAAAATGAAGGGCGTCGCTTTAAGAGTTGTCAACCATGAAAACATTGGTATCTTTGGGCTCTCATGGGCAGGTGGATATGTGAAGTTTTGGGCAGGTGGATATGTGAAGTTTTATTTTAGTGGAGGGGGAGTATAGTAAGACATATCACCCATCAAAATTTTGCATACCTTGATATGGTTTGTGCAACAGGAACGCAAGGAATGGGATTTTTTTATGTGCATTCACCTGGTCAAACTTTCACTTACCGCTTTTACTTATTCTTTTGTTGGTTGGATCATTTGAACTGCCTTCTTGAATTTATAAACCACTGCTAGAACTTATTATACACCGGTGCATGAAATGATCGATACAATGAGGACCTTGCTCCCCCAATCCTGGATGACATGGCGGGACAGAGCTGNATTTATAAACCACTGCTAGAACTTATTATACACCGGTGCATGAAATGATCGATACAATGAGGACCTTGCTCCCCCAATCCTGGATGACATGGCGGGACAGAGCTGGGGGGATGGATGGCTGATACCCATCACAAACCAAGAATTGCTTGCTGGTGGGTCTCGCTTGTTGCTTAGCTTCATGCTTGCTGCTTGCTGGAATGAATTACTAAAAAAAAGCTGAACAGTAAGGAACCATGTTACCCTAAAGCTGAACGGTAAGGAACAATGAAATGTTACTACCTGCTACAAATGGACATACCGATAGAGAAATGGTTATATATATTTGATATACCCGAGTATAGACTCAGCCAAAGCGCCTGACAGGCCATGATTTAGAAGAATGCGTGATAAGGTCCTCTATGGGAATCCTACCTTTATCAAATGAATAAAAGAAAGATCAATCCGCATAACCGTAGGGATTTCCTCTCCTCCCGCCCTGTATCCCTTGCTCCACCTACTTCTTATAATTCGGGCTCCAAGCTACGAGGTCACTTGGAACTGAATATGCCAGTCAAAGACAGGTAGGTTTGATTTTACAAAATCTTTGTCCTCTCGTCAAACATGAAGCAAATATTACCTGTAACTTCTTCAATTGGAACCATCCAGTGCTCGTGCTGACAATTCAAGCTATTAGCTATGGTGGATTTGGAATTCGAAGGTACGCTCGATCTTTTGGATTATTTATGTCTGTTCTGGTTGCGTGCATATGGCATGAAAAATCTGAGTTGCATTGAGGTATAGAGATCCATTCTTAGGCATGACAACAGAAGCAACATCAATATGCTTCCCAACACCCTTGTTGGATTGACAAAGCACCCATTCTGTCGGTGTCTGCAGGAGTCTATTCTAGAGAAAGAATCATAATTTGAATCTCCTCAATTGACGTCTTTCAAATTTGTTGGGTCTGCTTTACCAACTCCCTTGGATATTTGAGTTTGAACCTACGGCCCATCGCATCCCTTAAATGAGCAGAAAGTCCATGCAGCTTGCCACACTATGTAGACTTGGTGAAATTCCATGCAGCTCAACCACTTAACCATGTTCCTGCATGTTATTGATAGCTTGCCACACTATGTAGAATTGGTGAAATTCCATGCAGCTTTCTACGTTACACTCAACCACTTAACCAAGCTCCTGCATGTCATTGATTGCTGGGTTCCATCCACTAGACAGTGTCAACACAAATTGTAAGTTTGTCAAGGTGTCAAAGCCAAGGGTAAAATGAAAAGGTAATTTCACAATAAGACCATAATCAATTTATTTGTATGTAAATTTATATCATAATTGAAATTCGCTTCGAGGCCAGGAATAACAACAAAGTGGATTAAAAAAGACTTTAAAAAACGACTTGATTTATCTATAAAACTATATCATAAAAAAAATGTAATTCATATGGCACAAGTGTCAAAACTCAATTGATTATGTAATTCTCTACAAGGCATGGAATAATAATAATTATCGTGCCATCAATACTTGTAATACATTTTTCTTTTATATTTATTCAGTCCGCCTCTAGATAGATAATGTAAACATGGCTAAACAAGATAAACTTAAACATGGCTAAACAAGATAATGGAATCGCAACTTTAGGATAGCCATGATAGTAAGATATAAAATATTTATTCAATTTCTGAGCAGAATATATCTTTATGTTGTTTTATACATGGCAGGACATTAATTGTGATTAAACGTGTGCATTAATTAAATCCAGCTCGATTTTGGAACTATTAAGCAGTCACAGTTAAGAAAATGCAAAAGAGAGAGATGTGCGTCAATTTTAACCACCGAGTGGAGTAATACCACTTGCAGAAGATATTGCAGATACTACTATCCATGCTAAATTTTAGCCAAACTTTATAGCATGGCTGATATCAAGCACGCCGCAGGGTTATTCAAAAATAAATAAATAAATGCTACTTTAAGGTCAATAACCTTAGACTCTAAGCCACTTCTAATAGTCATAAACTATGAAAATAATGTAAATGATAAAAATATTCATATATGGAAAATGTTTACCTTATAAAATTAGATATAGCATGATTTTCATGGTTTGTCTTCAAAATATAAATCCACTACCGTCCTTAAATCTATGGATGACGTAAATGGTTCATCAATGGCAATCAATTTAATAGAGTTGGCGTTCATATCACATGAACACTCACGTACATACAAATTCCATCATCTAACGCACATGGAAACATGGGCAAATAATGAGCTTTGACCTATTCGGCCTCTTGAGATTGTTTTTGTGTGTTCTGAAAAGCTTTTTTTAATTTTCACTTTAAAAACTGATTCGACAAAAGTTCTCAAGATATGAAGCGAGGTAGAAGGGAAAACATTTAACACACTTTACTTTCAAACAAAGTACATTGACTAATTAATGGATTTTATTTTTGAGAAAAGAAAAGAAAAAAGCTATACTTTAATAATTATTAGTTTAATAGACAAGAAGGACCAAAAATAGACACCCACTCGCATATAGCATCCAGGAAGGGCAAAAAACAACCCAACAAAAATAGGGAATAGAATCAACACATAGTCCAAGAGGAGAAGAACCTCAAAAACCGAAAGTATCCCAAAAGGAGAGCAAAAAAATTGATAATACAAGAACCCAAAAAATAGAGCATGATCAGTCCCGAACGAACATGCTCAACTTGTCCGATGAGTGGAGCATACCAAAGTACCAATATTCGTAACAAATGATCCAAACCGGATCATTGGACTTGCGACGAGATGATATATAAGCATGCTCATTAAATTCACGAAATATATACAAAAAAGATAATTGAGTGAAGAATTGGATGAGTCGAGGAGCATCCTCCAACCATGCTCGAAGATGAATAGATCGGATATCACATCCCCCCTTCACCCATTTGATAATAATGCTCGAGTCACATGTAACCTACGATAACACAATATTTTTGGTCTTGGCAAAAAATAGGACCATCCAAAGGCCCATAAGTTCCCATTTTGTATTTGAGCCTGAACCACAATTTAGCCAAAGATTGAAAAATCTGAACCTATCCAAATTATTGTTTCCCTTGCACCACAGAATAGACCCCCCCCCTGCCCACCCCCTTTGGGAAACACTATCAAAATTAGCTCTACAACCATCAATATAAATCGGAGGAGCGCGAGAAATATTATCTTTGGAAGGTTGATTACCAATAGACTGATCATGAAAATCCATATAAGATGATAGAATACAACTGACCACCCATTCCCCAAATAGTATTTTATCCTCAAAGATGATCTGATTTCTCATTTTCCATATCTCATAGATGTAGATGCAAGCAATCACCCCCCATCGAGGCGCAAATATGAACCATCATTTCAAGCATTCTGAAAAAGCCGAAGAAGACTAAGAAAAATGGATTCGAATTGAAGCAAATACTAGGTTCCAAATGTGTAATGAGGAAGGACAGTGATTGGAAAGATGCAACATCAATTCTGGATATTCATGGCATATAGGACAAATGTTTGAGCCATATAATCCCCTTTTCTGCAGTTTATCCAAAGTAAGAATTATGTCCTCTAAGGCCAACCTTGTGAAGACTTTAACCTTGAATGGGGCACACCAATGCCAACAAGATTGATACCACCACTGAGAAAACACCACAAAGTCTGAAAGAATGGCTTCATAGGCCAATTTAGCAGTCAAAAGGATCGTTTTTCTATTCCATGACCACCTGATGGAGTCATCTTCATCCCTTATCTAAATATTACCACTGTACAAACCATAAATATAATTTTTCCATTCGATAGCCAAAGAACTATAGAGACCCAATTCTAAAGCATCAATCCACTTTGTAGAAGAAAGATGACTTGATATCCTTGAACACACATGAGATAACTTGATAAAGCCTTAAATAAACAAGCTCAAAAGACAATTTGAAATCAACAAGACCACCAATGATAGGGTCCTCTCCCACCAAGATTGACCTCCCATTCCTCGAGGTCATGCAATCCAATATGCCAAAACAAAAAAAAGTTTAGGAAAGACCCACCCATATATTTGAATATCCTTTTCAAGGCTTCCCGGTGGATCTTATCCATTGCACAATGGATTTTTTTAATATTTAGCTCTAGTAACGTTACTCCAAATATTATCTGCAAATAAAGCATGCCACAAGATCTTGGCTAATAATGATTTGCCAAAGTGAAATATATTCTTCAAAGACCAACCTCCCATACATTTAGGACATGTCACGATTTTTATCATTCAAGCTAGCATTATGATCTTAGGATCTTTAACTGAGACAATAACATGCACAGTAATAAAAACACAAGAGACAAGAGACACAAAGAATTTTCCTCGGGGAAACCATAAAGGAGAAAACCCTGCAACTTCCTCAGAGATAGAATCAACACCAAAAGTAAAACCCGGAAACATAAAGATGATCTCTTGACAGCAGTAGTCTCTCTCTCTGATCCCAGCAACTTCTCTCTCTCACTCATGCGGCCCAATGAGTGAGTGTGTGTGTGATAAATAGAGAGGCTCACTCTCTATTTATATTCTTTCGTTCACTTGAAACCCACTACAACATGTCGGCCTCACTTAACAATTACTTACTAGAACCGACATCTCTAGGAGTGTCTAATAACCCTAGTGCCCCACAACTTGTGGGGACTTTGCCTCCTTCGACCAACAAGGAGGGTTATCCTTAACACAATGGTGGGGACTATTGCCCCGACTTACAATGACTCACCTAGGGTCGAATTCTCTAGGATAGTCTAATAACTCTAGGGTCCCACAATTGCTGGGACTTTAACCCGTGACCAATAGGAGGGTTACCCACAATGACTTGACATGACTTGTTTACATTATAGAACCTCCCAATAGGAACATCGGGGAATGACATGACTCAAGTACATTACAAACACATCCCGGAATAAACATCGAGGTACAATACATAAGATATACGGATGAATACATTCCGAAGTTACAAATACATTAACACTCCCTCTTTAACTAGGAAGGTATTCTCTCGACACAATTTATCAGCACAAGTATTCTTCTCTGTATCATCTAGATCATCATCGAGTCCTTGTCATGTTCAAGTCATCTTCATCTGGATCTGGATCATCACTCGATTTGGATCATCATCATTGGATCTAGAGATCATTCAATCTGGATCATCATCACTGGATCTGGATCATCATCACTAGATCTAGATCATCACTGGATCTGGATCATCGTCACTAGATCTAGATCATCACTCGATCTGGATCATCATCATTGGATCAAGATCATCACTGGATCTGGATCATCACTACTGGATCATCATCACGGGTGCTATCTCATGATTCTTCTCGTCACAGGAAGTTCT
The DNA here is from genome assembly GCA_001517045.1 of Pseudotsuga menziesii. Lineage (NCBI taxonomy): Eukaryota > Viridiplantae > Streptophyta > Pinopsida > Pinales > Pinaceae > Pseudotsuga > Pseudotsuga menziesii. The sequence goes on along the minus strand of LPNX010752313.1, from coordinate 95,201 downwards.
ACAAAGCCAGCCCTTTTTCATGCTGGTTGTAGGCCTAGCCTCCATGTAGGTCTTCTTCAGCGCTTATATCTGACACCAAGTCAAAATGGCTCGCCCAACACTTACATCTGACCATGAGAGGAACACATCCAACACCATGTCAGAAAGGCACGCCCAACACTCACATCTGATCATGTACGAACCAATCCTATAATCACATCAGAAAGGCCCAAGACTCACATCCGATCATGTGGGAACACATCCCACAACCCTATCGGAAAGGCTTAGCACTTATATCTAGCCATGCAGGAGCACATCCTGCAACCATGCTAGAAAGGATTTGCACTTACATCTAGCCATGCAGGAACACATCTTGCAACCATGCTAGAAGGGCTTTGCACTTATATCCAACCATTTGGGAACACATCTTGCAACCTTGTTGGAAGGGCTCTGCACTTACATCCAACCATGTAGGAACACATCCTGCAACCTTGCTAGAAAGGCTCTGCACTTACATCCAACCATGCGAGAACACATCCTACAACCTTGCTGGAAAGGCTCTGCACTTACATCCAACCATGCAGGAACACATCCTGCAACCTTGCGGGAAAGGCTCTCAACCCCAGGTTGAGGGTTCTTGGTAACTTACTAGGTGCCTCCATTCTCCAAGAGAATGGCATCAGCCCTTATATCTGATCAAGTGGGAACACATCCCTCAATCACATCAGAATGGCCATGCACTCATATCTGATCATGTGGGAACACATCCCTCAATCACATCAGAATGGCCATGCACTCATATCTGATCATGTGGGAACACATCCCACAGTCATATCAAAATGGCCCTCAGTCCTAGACCAAGTATTCCTAGTAACTGACCAGGCACCTCCATTCCAAGAATGGCAATAGCCCTTATATCTGATCATGTAGAAACCAATCCTACAGTCATATCAGAATGGCTCATCACTCATATCTGACATGGAAGGAACCAATCCTCTCACCATGACAGAATGGCTCAACCCTTACATCTGACCATGGAAGGAACGAATCCTCTCACCATGTCAGAATGGCTCACGAACTCATCACTTCCCCTTGGAAGGAACCTCGATCTAGAGAACACCAAGCTTCTCCCTGAAGTACTCAAACTTCACGCTAGCTAATGGCTTTGTCAACACATCAACTATATATTCGTCCGTCGCAACATACTGGAGCTTCACTGCTCCCCTCTGCACCATATCCTTGATATAGTGATACTTGATCTCGATATGCTTTGACTTGTCATGGAACACCGGGTTCTTCGACAACTTCACACAACTTTGGTTGTCGCAATATATACAAGTAGCATCTAACTGGAGATCAAATAAATCATACAGTAGCTTCCTCAACCATATCTCCTCACAACTAGCTGAAAAAACTGCGACATACTCTGCTTCAACTGTGTTCACTGCCACACAGGATTGCTTCCTACTAAACCAAGAGATCATACCTGATCCCATACTAAAGCAACACCCTGAAGTGCTCTTCCTATCGATGGCACTGCCTGCCCAAATCTGAATCAACATAACCCTCCAAGTTAATCTTTTGATTTGTCTCATACTTGAGCCCATACTCAACTATACCCTTTAGGTGCCTCACAGCATGCTTTGCAACCATCAGGTGAACATGTCTCAATGTGTTCACAACAAAGCAAATCTCTGGTCTCGTATTTGTCAGGTACATCAAGGAATAAATCATCTGACAATACATTGTGGCATCAACCGTCTCTGATGAAGCATCACTCAATAGCTTCATGTTCAATGCCATAGGTGTGGTCATGGCCTTGCAGTCCATCATCTTGAACCTCTTCAGGATCTCTACTGCATACTTCCCTTGTCCACACCTCCATGTCTAGAAAATAGTGCATCGACACATAATAGGAGCATCACTGGTCTTCTGCCTTGAAGCAAAGGTTGGAATCCACTTTACTCTCAGTAAATCCTAGAGTCATTAGTAATCTGTCCATCCTGTTGTACCATATCGAACCTCAAGATATTCTATATTCACTCCCTCTCAAGCGGAGCATCATACTCCCTTTGTCTTCCGTATATGCACTGAAACATTCTGTACCGGAGTGAAAAGTAGCTTCCTATGCTACTAATATTCTATGTATCCATCTAGTGTATAGACTTTCATCTTCAACCTTGTAGAAAAGGTTAAGATCTTTATCAGGCTCATCATGTATGTGTTTCAACTCCCACTGGCTGCAAATGTCTCTTTGTAGTCTATGCCTTCTTTTCGTGAGAAGCCTTGTGCTACGAATCTTTCCTTGTATCCCACGATGTTTCCATCTACTGCATGATGGAATTACTGCATCCTAGACATAATTCTTCTTGAACTGGTCTTACCTTTCTTCTTGGTTACTTCTTTATAGTTGGAAGGTTCTACATCAATGATGTCGCTGCATTCGTCATATTATTCTTCATCTTGAATTGTCGTCACTTGTTCTTTGGAACAAGTCTCATTCTTCTTTGCTTGTAGGCGATTATGTATGCGATCTTTCCTACAAGTCAAATGCATTAGCATGGTTAGAAACATTTCATAAAGAATATTCATAATGGAAAATTCTTATGCATAAATATGTGATCATGCAACTATTTTAGCCAATACAACATTCATCCATATCTCACGGAAACTTTCTAGATGCCTTCCATCTCTACCAGGACAACATTGAGATTGTGCACTAATCCAATATGTCAGCAAAGAGGTTTCATTCTAGATAAGTAGCAATGGAGAGTTGTATAGCACCATGAGCTACTTACCCATCACATGCATATTAGTAGTATACTGTCATTAATGAAAACATTCTATCATGCATAATACATCAACTGAATATAAACAAGTGCATAACAAAATAATATCATGAAATGACAATTGAATAATTATCTTTATTTGTTTCGTGGGTAGACTCCTTCTTGAGCCTTCAGCTTCATCGTCTTCTTCATTCATAATAGCATCCTTTCTTATCCAAATGCTAGGATGGATAAGAGGTTCTTCAAGAGTTGAGTTCTTCATATTCCTCATCGCTTGAGGTATCTTCTTTGGATGGTGAGAGCTTGATCTTTAGTTGCTCCCATCTTCTCTTCTCTTATTATTAGTCGAGCTTCTTCTCAGAGTCTGCTGAAAGTAATCACTTACTTCTGGAACACATTCCTCGAATGGATGAATCCCATGATCATGGGAGGTTATTCAAGGTGGTTATCATAACTTCTACATTCTCCACTTCTTCTTCTACCACTTCAAGTTGTTCTTTGATTTGAGAGACCCTTGTAAAGTATGACTGTATGGTCTCTGCATTCTAGATCTTCACATTCTTCAACTGGTTTCTTAAGGTCATATTTTGATTTATGTTCTTCCCTTCAAATATCTTGGAAAGGAATCAAACATCTTCGTTGTCTTTAGGGAAGACACTTGTGGTACAACTTGATCCGTGATTGAATCAACAATGATCTTCTTGGCCTTGACCAAGTTCTTCTTGTGTAAGGATTTGGGCCTCATCTCCCTCTAGAACTGGAACCTCTCTACTCATGTAGGTGTCCTATTCATTTTCTTTAGAGAGATTATATACTTCCATGCTTGGAAATTGTCAACTTCGCCAACCTTATCATCAAGCTGATGTGATAGATCACTTTGAAATGAGAACCTCAAATAGCAAAAGATTAGATCTTACCGATTTGAGGTGTCTGTCCTGGTTCTGGAGTTGGCTGATCTAGGGTTTGTCAGAGAAAACCTAATTTTAAAAACTTGGAATATTTCAGATCTGATTAGATAGAAATATATATCTCTTCAAGGCAAGGTATCCAATGTACTCCTTTTCTGAAAATAGTGGAGGGAAGCTCCCAGAACAAGAAGCCCTAGTTTTCCAATTTCTTCTGCAGAAATTCTTGTTACTATTTCTGTAGTATATCTGAAATTACTACTCCTCTATGTCTAAAACTTCGCACTTAGGTATCCTCGCATGTCCTTGTTCCATCAACACAGGTTTCATTAGTATTGGTTTCACCAATTGGGGCTTATGATCATTTTCCCAAGGTGACCTATTACAGGACTGTTCATAACAACAAAGTTGTATGGACTTTAACGTGTCAATGTTTCATCTTCTGGGTCTAAAATTCGGACCACAGAAATTACTGTCCGTTCCATTTTTGGAGCATCTTTAGAAATTTCATTTGGACCTTTGTATCCCAAGATATAGAAATTATCCCTAGGTGTCATGTTTAGGGATAAATCCTGGAAGAGGCTGGAACACTAACTTGGAGGGATCATATCTCCCAGAATATAGTGAATATGAGGTTGAAATTTGGACATAGTGTACATCAGGATTTTATCTTCGACCTAGACAACTTTTAGCTCCTGAGCCTTTTCCAATCTCGAGATATAGTGAATGTACCAAAACTTATCAGTTTTAGTATTTAGGGTTTTTCCAGCTTGGGGTCAAACTAGGGTTTGACTTTCGCGGAGTTTCACCCAATAAAAAATATTGACCCAGGTCTCTAAAATTCTATTTTGATGAGGAGAGAAATCCTATGCTGGTCTCACTCAAAAATTCCTCTTCTGTAAGAAGCCCTAATTTCTTGCACCAAAAACAGAAAATGCTCGAACTCGAATTCTGCTTCGACAGAAAGATGCACCCTTCAATGGAGAGTCATCCTAGCATACTTTTGCTGATGGATTGTGGAGAGAGACCCAGAAATTAAGAATCCCTAGCTTCTGTAGCTGCACAATGTCTTCTTCTCAGGTTAGGTCTAATGCCATGTTATATTTTTATCATTCAAGCTAGCATTATGATCTTAGGATCTTTAACTGAGAGAATAACATGCACAGCAATAAAATCACAAGAGACAAGAGACACAAAGAATTTTCCTCGGGGAAACCATAAAAGAGAAAACCCCGCAACTTCCTCAGAGATAGAATCAACAACAAAAGTAAAACCCGAAAACATAAAGATGATCTCCTGACAGCAGTAGTCGCTCTCTCTGATCCCAGCAACTTCTCTCTGTCACTCATGCGCCCCAATGAGTGAGTGTGTGTGCGATAAATAGAGAGGCTCACTCTCTATTTATATTCTTTTGTTCACTTGAAACTCACTCCAACATGTCGGCCTCACTTAACAATTACTTACTAGAGCCGACATCTCTAGGAGTGTCTAATAACCCTAGTGCCCCACAACTTCTGGGGACTTTGCCTCCTCCGACCAACAAGGAGGGTTATCCTTAACACAACGGTGGGGAATATTGCCCCGACTTACAATGACTCACCTAGGGTCGAATTCTCTAGGATAGTCTAATAACCCTAGGGCCCCACAACTGCGGGGACTTTGACCCTTGACCAATAGGAGGGTTACCCACAATGACTTGACATGACTTATTTACATTACAGAACCTCTCGATAGGAACATCAGGGCATGACATGACTCAAGTACATTACAGAAACATCTTGGAATAAACATCGGGGTACAATACATAAGATATACAGATGAATACATTCCAAAGTTACAAATACATTAACAGGACAAGTAATCGTTTCCCAGTCAACAAGATGAAATTTATTAATGTCCCTATCCCCAGACCAGATAAGATTGCAATTTTTCCTTCTTAAAGTGTGGAGGATAGTTTTTGGGATCTTACTGAATGATAGCTAATAAACATATAGGTTTTCTAGGACCAATTTAGCCAGCATGAGACGACCCCTAATGGAAAGCCATCTCCAGCACCTATGTGAAATTCTTTTGTCAAATCTTACCATTGGTCGTTGTCAGTCCTTTATCAAATATCCATTTGGTTTTATAAAAAATCCCAAATATTTAGTACCATCAACAATATCCTGAATTTTAAAGGGAATATCCTCTAAAATAACATCAATGGTCTCTTGGGATAAATTATTCTTTAGGACAACAAACTTTAAAATATTAATTGGCATACCTGTAGTTTTGCAGAAAAGTTCGAGAATAGAATTATATGATCTCCATTCACTATATTTCCCATCGCCACAAATCATAATGTCATCAACAAAGAGAAGATGAGTGATCGATATCTGAGAATAAATTTTCACACCTTTAATTATTTCTTATGATTTTACCTTTAAGATTAATTTACTAAGGCCTTCAATTATTATAAGGAAAAGCAATGCCGATGACGGGAAACCTTGTTTAAGCCCTCGAAAACCTTGAAAAAAAACCAGTTGGACATCCATTTACCAGTATTGCATAATTAACTAATGCGACACAAGCCATAATACATTTGATCACTTTCCAAGGGAGACCAATTTGCAAGAGAGACATTCTAAGAAATCTACATTTTACACACTCATAAGCTTGGGAAAAGTCAAGTTGAAGGACATTTGCACTCTTAATCCAAGCTTTTATACTATGAAAGACTTCCTAAGCAACCCCATCAGTATCTAGGATCTGTCAATTTTCTAAGAACACAAATTGCTCCCTGGATATATGCCTTGACAAAAGAGGTTTGATTCTTTAGATAAGGATCTTAGCCATGACCTTATATACCCAATTGCATAATGATATAGGTCTGAAATCTTCAAAAGAATCTGTCTTCAAAGATTTAGGTATTAAGGAAATAAATGTGAAATTTAGAGGCCTTGATACTGAACCTGAATTTCTTGTTTCCTCCACTACTGCCAACAACTCGTCACCCATGATGTCGAAAAACTCAAGGAACAACTCAATCGTCCAACCATCGGGCCCAGACTTTTTGATTTTGTGAAGCCTCTTAAAACATTTAGGATCTCCTCCTTTGTGACTGGAATGAACACAACATTAGCTTCATCATCTAAGAATAACTGTCGGTCTTCCTTGATAACTTTTATCTGGTCAATGATTGGAAAATCAATTATCTTGATACAAAGATTTGAAATATTTGACAACTTCCTTCTGGAGTGATTCATTGTCATTTATTACTTCACCATATTCATTTATTTATGGCCAAAATTGAACTCCGAACTCTATGATGTTATGAATATTTGTGAAAAAAAAAGTATTTTGTTCCCCAAGAGCCACCCACGTGGCTCTTCTTTTTAATCACCAAGTCTCTTCTTGCATCCTGATTTTTTTCAAATTTTCCTGCTCAACAATAGTAAATTCATCCCTAGTTTGTTTTGTGAATGAGTGCAATGTTTTGAGCATGAAATATAGTCAATTTGAGCTTCAATTCGAATAAGGTCAACCTTATGTATCTTTTTCGATCTCTTTCCCACTGCTTTACAACCCTTTTCAATTTTTTTAATTTTTGCACAAAAGAATGGGAAGTTGCGGAATAAACTCCGGTGGTGTATGAACCCCATACCAAACACACCAACATTTTAAAGTCCACCTCCGAAAGTTGTGTATGATTAAATTTAAAAGGATGTTTGTTATTTTTTTCCATACACACCTAATTCTAGAAGAATTAGATTATGGTTAGACATAGAGTCAAATCCCACCCAAGATTTGTACCTGAACATAGCATCCATAATATGGTCCACCATTAGGAACTGATTTAAACGTTTTGCAACACCTTCCAAGCCAATTCTGTTATTTTTCGAAGTAGGAGAAAGAGAAATGGGTTCAATGTCATTTAAACCATCTAAAGAAAAAATATACACAAAGTAGTTTCTCATAACATCCCTCTTTGCGCTTTTCCCCCAAATTTATGAATGTGAGAATGTTAAAATAAATCGCCAACCATAATCAAATTTGGAATTTGAATAATACCTTTCCCAACAATAGAGTCCCATAAGGTATTTCTATTTGAATAAGGCCCATAGAAATTGATTAAGTTGACCTCTTCCACAAACCCCAAAATATCACCATATAGAAAAATGCCCAATGATATCTTATAGGCTGAAAATATTGAAAATTTGGGGTCCCAAGCAACCAATAAGTCCCCTGATTGTCTAGTAGCATCAGTAGAGAAAACCACCCAATCCTTTTTTATTTTTGTAAAAACATGTATGGGTTTTACTGTCATCACCATAGTCTCATATAGTAAAATAACCTGATTGTTCTCTTTTTCCAACAGTCGTGTAATATCCCAAATACTGATATTTTCTAGTTCTATGCAAAATTACTGAAATAGCTGGGCATGCAAACTACCATGCAAAATTACCCTATATTATAGCTGAATTTAGGGTTAGGGTTTGCAGGATAGAATGAACACTTACCACTAATAAGCCGGTTGAAATTGCTCCAAAGAGAATACACATGCAAGATAAACTGAATCGATGAAGAAATAACCTCTTTTTCCTTCGTAATACCCCCAACAGTCTAAATCAACTAAGGTTGACGTTTTTTATGAAGGAATGGTCAGTTCATCTAAAAGTTGGTCGAAGTGTAGGTGTGCCCGTGCCGGAGATGATGGCTAGAACATGCAGGAGTTTGGACCTCTCCGGATACCCTAGCGAATTGATCTACCTAACTGATGCTCACGCCCCCACACCTTTGTATTCTGCTGCTAGCTGCTCTAGGTGATCAATCCAGTGGTTGATAATCACTCAAGGAAGCAGAGTGATCCTATCAGTGAGGATGCAGGCCACATGCAGAAGAAATATGGTGATCTAGAGTCTCGATGAATGACTTGGGTTTCCCAGCTAAATGCCCCAGCTGTACGAATGAACCTGCAAATAATCTTCTGGCATACATTGGAACAATGAATAATGATGAATGCAATATATGCGGTGACAAACCTGGATGGTTTATCCTGAATGAGACTAGGGCAGATATCTCACCGTCGAAACCCCATTAGCTGAAGACACCGTCTTCAACCCCAACTGTTGTGGCCGCACGTTGTGTTGCTACTCAAGAGCTCCAAAATCAATAATAAGAAAAAGGTATCTCTTTAGGCTCCCTCATCCTTCTTAAATAGATCCTTATGTGCTTTTAGGGTTTGCATGTCACTTTTAGGGTTTGTGCTTTTACTTTTGCATGCATGCGATTCTGATTTGATGTTGACTTTTTAAGCATAAAGAGAAAAGGATTCTTTTAGCCTACTGCTAACTTTAGTACTGAATGTGTGTCCCGAGTTGCTTTAAGTACCAATTGTCCTCAATCAATCCCCTTTTATGCAGTACTCGCTCGAACCTATGGGGATTACGTAGGTAAGTGGGTTTTTTGTTTCCTAATCGGACGAGGACATTACAATCCTCCCCGCTTGAGATTGCTTGTCCTCAAGCAACTACAAACTGGGATGCTGCAATACGTGTTCTCCTTCCCATGTGGCATCCTCTAGAGGTAGTTCTTTCCATTAGACCAAGTATTCTCTAATCATTCTGTTCCAGAGTTTTCTTTCTTGAGTCTATACGATCCGTTCTAGAATTAGTACCAATAGTCCCTCATCATCTAAGGGAGGTAACTCTATTGATGGAGCAATATGTTGTCCAATGGTATTTTTCAGGCTGGACACGTGGAATACATTGTGAATTTTGCTCTCCAGTGGTAGTTCTAGTTCACATGCCACCTCTCCCACCTTTCTGATAAATCTGTATGGTCTGTAGAAGTGAGGTTTCAAATTTTCCACTCCTTTATTCTTAAGTGAAGACTGTCTGTAGGGTTGGAGCCATAAGTATATTATATCTCCTACTTCAAAGCTCTGCTCAACCCTATGTCTGTCTGCATACAACTTCTGCTAATTCTGGGATGTATGTAAGTTCTCTTTCAAGATTTTAAGGATATCCTGACTGTCCTGTATCCAATCCTTTTCCTTAGGATCCCTACTATCTATGAATGCTAAATCTGCATAGTCCAAGGCTTCATAGCCATATAATTCCTTAAAAGGTGTCATCCTAATAGAAATGTGGTAGGTATTATTGTAGCAGTACTCCCCTAAGTGTAGTCATTTAATCCAGGTTCGCTTCTGCCCTATTACATATTTCCTCATATACCTTTCAATCCACTTGTTGACAATATCGGTTTGTCCATCACTCTGGGGATGATAACTCGTGCTGGTAGAAATCTTAGTTCCCACTAATATGAATAGCTCCTGCCAGAAGGCACCTGTGAATCTACTGTCCCAATCACTGACAATGATCTGGTGTAACCCGTGTAACCTGAAGACCTCTCTGAAAAATAACTCAGCTACTTGGGATGCAGAGTAATCAGATGATATAGAAAATAAATGTGTGAATTTGGTCATTTGATCAACCACGACATATAAGCAATCTCTCCCTTGGACCTTAGGAAATCTTGTAATGAATTCCATGGAGATACTTTCCCACTTCTGTTTCGGAATTGGTAGTGGATGAAGCAACCCTATTTGATGGATGTGCTCAATATTGTTCTGCTGACAAATGCTACATTCCTGCACGTGCTACATAACTCCCCCCTTGAGGCCCTTCCATCAGAACCTCTTTTGGATCTGTCTGTAGGTCTTTAAGAAACCCTAATGTCTTGATAGTGGAATGTCATGTGTCGCATGTATGATTTTCTTTCTTAAAGCTGATTCTCGGATGAGGTATATCCTGCTCTTGTAATAGATGATGTCATCGATAATTCTGTACTTGTCATCCTGAACCTGCCCATCCAATAATTCGCAAGCAAATTTATTTTTGGAGTACTCTACTAAGAGAAGAGCCCTCCAATCTATAGATATGCTCATGAGAGATAATGAAGTGGGTCATCTGGATAATGCATCAGCTACTATATTATTCTTACCTTTCACATATTCTATCTTGAAATCGTAAACTTTTACTTTGCTGACCCATTTTTGTTGGCGCTCATTCAGTTCCTTCTACTCCAAGAAGTATTTGAGGCTATTATGATCTATCTTGATTTTGAACTTGTTTTCCACCAGGTACTGTCTGAATTTCGTGATATCATGTAAGATGGCTACCATCTCCTTGTCATGTATGGAGTAGTGGCGCTCATAGTTCTTCAGTTTCCTACTCTCAAATGCAATAGGGTGATGATTTTTCATCAATACTGCTCCTAGCCCTTCCCCTAAGGCATCACATTCTACTACAAATGGTTTTGAAAAGTATGGTAATGCTAAAACTAGGGAAGAACTCATAATGACTTTCATCTCCTCAAAAGTTTTGTATGCTAATTTTTTCCAGGTGAAGGCTCCCTTCTTTGTGAGATCTGTGAGCGGTGCAAAAAATTGGGAGAACCCCTTAACATACCTTCGGTAATATGTGCAAAGGCTTAAGAAGCCTCTCAATTATGTGACTGCTTTTGGCGTGGGCCAATCCCTGATAGCTCGGATTTTATCCATATCAACCTAAACTCCTTTTGCACTAATTATGTGCCCTAGATACAACATTTCCTTCATGCCAAATTCACACTTGGACATTTTCGCGTAAAGCGAGTGTTCTTCTAGAATGTTCAATACTTCATCCAGATTTTTGAGATGTTCCTCCCATGTTTTGTTGTAAATCAAGATGTCATCAAAGAATACTAGCAAAAACTAACGTAACTGAACTCTAAAAGTATGGTTCATGCATGAATGAAAAGTGGCTAGAGCATTGGTAAGTCCAAAAGGCATGAATAGGAATTTATAGTGACCATAGTGACAACAGAAAGTTGTTTTAGAAATGTCTTGATCCCTTACTCGGATCGGATGGTACCCCGAGCGAAGATCAATATTTGAAAAGTATTTGGCACCCCGCAGCTCGTCCATGATTTCATCAATCCTAGGGATGGGTTACATGTTTTTGATGGTATTTTTGTTAAGTGCTTGGTAATTGATGCACATTCACAATGTACCATCCTTCTTCTTAAATAAGACCCCTGATGATGCAAAGGGGCTAGAACTGGGCCGAATGTATCTAAGCTCCAACAATTTTTTGATCGTCTTCTCGATCTCATCCTTGTATCTTTTGGGATGCTGATAAGGAGTGGTGTTGAATTCCTGTGTCCCCTCCTCTAGCTCAATGATGTGCTCAAAGCTCCTATCTGGCGGTCTACCTGCTGGAAGGTCCCTAAATACCTTTTCGTGCTTCTGTAATAAGAACTAAATATCATCTGGGTGTTGTGTGTTGTTCTCTAGAGGTTTCCTAAAGGTGAAAAAACATTTTGCATCCCATTCTATGTCATCATGTCTGAGTACTGCCTCCATTCTCTATGAAGAGACTGGTTTTGGGGGATAAGTGTTCATGCCCCTCAAAACTACCCATTTTCCATCTGGTTCTTGGAATTCCATTTCCATTTCTCGGTAGTCTGTAGTATAATTCCCTATTGAATAAATCCATTGAATGCCTAATACTACATGAGTATCTTCCACATATACTACATAAAATGAATCTGTCATCTGGTAGTTTCCTAATGTGACATTCAATTTTGGAATCCAATAGTTTTACTCCATGCTGGAGTTTCCGAATACAGCTACAGTAAATCCCTCGAACTTCTCTATCTGAATACCCCTCTTGGCTACCCAAGCTAAGTCAATGAAATTGTGGGTTACTCCCCCATCAATCAAAACTCCCAATCTGTGGCCCTATACTACTCCTCTAACCTTGAGAGTATGGAATCTAGGTACTCCAGATAACGTAGAAATGACTCCCTTTGGTGTATCACCTTGGAGTGACTCTTCCTTTGCTTCCCATAGTTCTTATGTTGTCTCCTGCTCATAGTCTTCTCCATCACTGTTTGAATACACTTCCATATAGTGAGCCTTGGCCTTCCCTGTGCACCTGTGTCCTAGAACCCATGGTTCCTGACAAGTAAAACATAATTTATTTCTCCTAAAATCTTTCCGATTGTCCTCATCTAACCATGTTTTCTTTGGAAAATACTGTTGGAAAGGTTTCTTGTCCTTGTCCCTAATTGGAAAGTTGGTTTTGAGAGGGAACCTGTTCTTTGGATTTGAATCTTGAAGATCTCTGGCTCGACTAATGGTATCCTGTAGAGTGGGGGGTTTGTATGCTTTCACCCATCCCCATAGTGGCTTTGTTAGGGGCTCAGTAAACAACAATGTCAACCTGCTCTCTGACACATCTGTTACCATGACCACTATCCTCTTGAATTATGAGATGAAGGCCTCGATGCTATTTGTCTATTTGAGTTGAGCCAACTCTCTGAAATGTATCTTTGGATCCTTCCCGTCGAACCTTTCCATGAGTTTCTGAGTGAACTCACCATAGGAGTGAATGGTGTTGTGACCCAACGTCACTAATCCGCGGTACCACCAGTCATGAGCCTCTCTGTCCAGGTGGAGAGTAGCCAATTTAATGGCATCTGTCTTTGTCATGGGATTGAGTTGGAAATAGTTATCCAACTTCTGTACCCATATCCTCACTGAACCTTCGCGAGTCCCATCAAATTTTGGGATGGTCAACCTACCCAAGGTTTTCTGCAACTCATAGTTATTATTAAATCCCTTGTTGAAATTCCTAGGCTCGTTCCTACTCTTCATGTTGCAAAAATATGAAAAATACATGGCTGCATGAAACTCATGCCCCAAGTCCCTGTATTCCTACAAATAAGCCCCAAAGGGTTTGCTAGGTTCTACCTGTATGACAGTACCTCCTACTGCATATGCTAAGAAGTGAGGCATAGTTGTCCTGTTCGAAGGTCTGCTATATATGTGAGCAGTATTCTGTATATTGGTGTATGCAACCTTCCCACTGCTTCTTGTAGACCCTCTATCTACCGGTGAGGGAGGTGTATTGTTGTTACCTGGTTCTAGTTTCACCGATAATATGTTGATTGCATTGAGTACATCTTTTTTCCCTTTGGATAAGTCTTGCAATGCAGATAATAAGTTGTGAAACTCCATCCTGTCCTCATCTTCTCCCATTCCTTTTCTCCTGTCAGAGTGTATACCTGTTGGGTCCATGTCTGAGTTGGTATCTTCTAGTTGGATATCCTCAAAGTCCTCCATGTACCTACTCCTTCTTTTCATATAGGTTACAAAAGTATATTCTTTTGTATTCATTTACTTTTCATTTATTAAGCCCACAACTGGCTAAGAAGATAGCTTTGATACCATTGTAATATCCCAAATACTGATATTTTCTAATTCTATGCAATATTACTGAAATAGTCGGGCATGCAAACTGCCATGCAAAATTGCCCTATATTATAGCTGAATTTAGGGTTAGGGTTTGTAGGATAGAATGAACACTTACCACTAATAAGTCGACTGAAATTGCTCCAGAGAGAATATGCATGCAAGATAAACTGAACTGATGAAGAAATAACCTATTTTTCCTCCGTAATATCCCCAACAGTCTGAATCAGCTAAGGTTGATTTTTTTGATGAAGGGATGGTCAGTTTCAACTGAAATTTGGTTGGAGTGTAGGTGTTCCTGTGCCGAAGAGGATGGATGAAACATGCAGGAATTTGGACCTCTTCAGATACCCTAGCAAATTGATCTACCTGACTGATTCTCACACCCCCACACCTCTATATTTTGCTGCTAGATGCTCTAGGTGAGAAATCCGATGGATGATAATCACTCAAGGTAGTAGAGTGATCCTATCAGTGAGGATGCAACCCACATGTGGAATAAATATGGTGATCCGGAGTCCCGGTGAATGACTTGGGTTTCCTAGCTAAATGCCCCAGCTGTATGGATGAACCTGCAAATAATATTCTGGCATACACTGGAACAATGAGTAATGATGAAAGTAATATATGCGGTGACAAACGTCGACGGTTTATCCTAAATGAGACTAGGGCAGATATCTCACTGTGGAAACCTCGTTAGCTGAAGACGCGGTCTTCAACCCCAACTATTGTGGCCGCACGCTGTGCTGCTACTCAAGAGCTCCAAAATCAATAATAATCAAAAGGTATATCTTTAGGCTCCCTCATCCTTCTTAAATAGATCCTTATGCACTTTTAGGGTTTGAATGTCACTTTTAGGGTTTGCGCTTTTACTTTTGCATGCATGCGATTCTAATTCGATGTTGACCTTTTAAGCCTGAAGAGAAAAGGATTCTTTTAGCCTACTGCTAACTTTAGTACTTAATGTGTGTCTCAAGTTGTTATAAGTACCAATTTTCCTCAGTCAATCCCCTCTTCTGCAGCACCTTCTCGAACCTATTGGGATTAGGTAGGTTAGCGGGTGTTTTGTTGCCTAATCGGACGAGCACATTACAAGTCGCTTAAGGGAAAGATTTTTTTGGAGCCCCCCCCCCCACTCCGCTAATGTTTAAGGAGACTAGGATCATTTCTTAACCCAAGCCTTGGATTTAAGATCTCTAAGTGCTCAAGAATTGTATTTTGGGAAACCAATCACACTACCAACATTAATGTTCCGTGGTATGTTTGAACGTGAATCAACTAATTTCCCTTTTCTGACACTACATATTTTAATAGGATAGAACTCTTGTTTCATTCCACCACACTGAACACCTTTATGGAAGAGGGATTTAGGAGTTTTAGTACCAATCCACAGTTCATGATTATCACTAGAGGAGGGTTTAGCATGATTATCACCAGAGGAGGGTTTAGCTGGAACATCCGTAATGAAGGATTCAAGGGGGAATTTTTTAGTTATTTCATAATAGGTAGGCATCTGGAATTTTTTACCACTAGAAGTAAACACATCCAATCCATCCTTTGGTACCTCCAAAAATAATGACCCTCTGTTATTCACAAATGTATTAAGGATTTCCTCTACAGGGTTTGGATCCACCCCATTTTGGATGGAGTTAAATTGAAGATCATTCCCATTAGAGACACTTTCAATTCAACACACCAAAGGCATCTTAGGTTTTTGAATGTTTGTCTCAACCCCGCAAGAAACTTGAAGGCATGTTGGCTTTATTTTAGGCTTGGGAAATTCATCAGAACTATCCCCATTTCCACTTTTCAGGTCAACACCATGATAAAAAAATGGACCCCTCGCAATGATCTCCTCCCCCACATAATCCTCTTTTTCATCCAAAGATTTTATAAACTTTGGTTCTTCTTTTGACAGAGTGCAAACAAAGGAGGGGTTGATATTTTTTAACTTATTTAAGAGGAAAGACTGAGAACCTTGTTTTACCAAACTTGTAGAATCCAAATCCAGATAGGTATATTGAGAACAACTAGAGCCATCCTCCACACTACACTCATCCGATGACCAAGCATAGATTTATTTTGACAACTCTTCACATTTAGATCCTGAACTAGAAGAAAGGAATTTTCTCCAAAGGTGACCAAAACTCCTGCACTTGAAACACCTCAATGGAATTCCCCAGTAGTCCAAGGTTTGAATAATTGTTTTTCCTCACCATTATATCTCAATTTTCTCTAGTAACCCTTGATGCATATCAATTTAAACAACATCCATCCTACCCGCTTATCCATACCCTTAATCATTTCTTCATTGAGATACAAGAAATGCCCTAAGTTATTTCTAACTGATTCAAACTCCTGTTTATTCCACATCGCAAGAGGGAATCCAGGAGGATGTATTGATAGATGAAAGAACTTAACCCTCTCCAAATCAGGGTCAAATACAGAATACCAACGTTTTAACTTAAGTATTCCATTACCCTTGATCCAGGTCCTTTGAAGAATGAATGTCAGATGCTCCTCTTTTATAAAGACAAAAAATTACCATCCTTTAGGGAGGATACATATGGTGGTTCTATAACCAATGATTGGAGCCGAGACTAAAGATGTCCATTCATCAATTTCCTGAGCATTCATTGCTTTGTGACTAAATTTACCTACTAGGGCCTTTAAGGAAAGGCCAATGATCCCTTCCAATCCCACATCTCAAGACATAACTATTTTGTATAACCCCTCACTTATATTCCACTTACCATGTTTGTATACAGCACCAGAGTGCTTCTTCGAGAAGGACCCAGATGGTGTATTAGAGGAGGGAATACTATTAGATTTTGACAAGCATATTTTGGGACAAAAATGGTCTTCACATAGATTTCACAAGAGAAATAGGAGAAGAATGATTGAAGAACAATATGAGAAATATTCCTTTAATAATTATTCACATTATGGGTGAATAAATAATACAACATCAATGAATAATTCGAATACCTACAATACAGGTAGTTGAATACCTAGACTGACTCTAGAGATAGATAGGAGTGGAAAAATCACCACTAGAGATAACTTATTGCAACTCCATATCACTAAAATAGTTAATATCCAGTTACAATCAGTTAAAATCGGTTAACTGAAGAGGGTGGGTGAACAAAGGTGCCCCACTCCCTGCATGCATGAAAATATGACGTTAGAGACACTGGAAGTGGTATAATTGATGGGGATCAGAGCACAAATGAGGATAACTAAAGATATACTAGAGTCAACTGTTGGACATTGTTGGTGGCACTTTGAGTGCGTTCCTTTAAAATAGGGATTAATCCCTAGAGCTCCAAAATGCATGCAGACATGTGCATTAAGTGGAATGTATTCACTAGCTATGTCCCTT
This sequence comes from Pseudotsuga menziesii, assembly GCA_001517045.1. Taxonomy (NCBI): domain Eukaryota; kingdom Viridiplantae; phylum Streptophyta; class Pinopsida; order Pinales; family Pinaceae; genus Pseudotsuga; species Pseudotsuga menziesii. The sequence continues at coordinate 77,867 of LPNX010752313.1, read as the reverse complement.
ATGCACTGGTGAAGTGATGAGACTTCCTAAGATAGGGAAATTAAACAAATAGACTTTATGTGGTCAAAGGACATAAAGGGATGATTAATAATAAACACAATGCCCCACTTTAATCCTAACTTTGGACTACCTGGGCCCTGGTAACTAAGACCAAAGGTCACCCATTATAATCTAAATGTAAAAATTATTTATCCATGAAAAATTGAGGGAAAAGGAAAAACGTCATGGGGAAAATCCTTCCTAAAAAATGGACTGAGATACACCAAAAGCAAACTACTCCAAATCCAAGTAGGTGTGAACTGATTAGATGTCTGGAGGAATTTTATTCTTGGGGAGAAGAAGAATCTGCTCAACTTGAAAGGAAACTACATAATAAATTCTGGGACCATGTACAACAATAGAGATAATATGACAAAAGAGAAAAAATGAGTGCTCATTCAACTTGATCTTGAAATCAGGTTAAAATGAGTCTTGATGTGCTTGATACTTCGAACCATGTGAAGTAGATTCAACTCAAAATGAGAGGAGTATGCATCCAAGAGAATTCAAGAGGTCTCCATTATTTCTATCACTATGAGGAGATGAGTATGTGATTGAGCAGGAAGAGACATAAGACCTGGGACTATGGAGAGAAAATGCTTGAGATCCAAAATATGATGTAGCTTCTAAAAATATCCATGAAATGATAAAATGTAATATCAACAATTCATAAGAATATACTGACATCAAATCCCCAACAACCACTTTAAAAGAGCCTTGAGGTGCTTTATTTTTCTCACAAAAACTCATGAGATTGGTTACAATAATAAATGAGAGGTCTTGAATCTTCAAATTTGAACCAATTAAGGTGAGAGACTGAGTGGAGAGTTCTGCAATAATGGAGGTTTAAATCTCCTCTTCTAGAGTAGCTGCATGAAAACATGAGACATCAAATTGCTCAAAATATTCAAGGGCAACAACAGAATGAGTCTAGTTTCAAATTGAATCAGTTGAAGACCTTGTGGGATGGAAGGAGAGTTCTTCAACAATGGAGTTTTGAATCTCCTCTTCAAGATTAGCTGCATGAAAAAATGAGACATCAAATTTCTAAAAATTTTTGAGAGCAGCAACAGAATGAGTCTAGATTCGAATTAAATTAGTTGAAGACTTTGTCATTTCTTCATCTTGCAAAACTTAATCTTCCTGAGAAATAATGGAGGCTATAATAACTTGAAAGGATATTTCAGACGCACTCTCCCAATTATTTGCACTAATCTCTTCAATCTGCTGGCCAAATGCTTTGTCCAATCTAAACCAAATTTCACTTGGGAATTCAACAAAATCAATGAGATAGTACATCCTAGGAGGAATGTCTAGACACATGGCTCCATATGCTCTATCACAATTATTGAACCAAATATATTTTTCATCATAGGATTCTGACATTTCCACAACTCCAATAGACACATCAAAGAGCTCATGGCTCTTAAGATATGCAATCATCTTCAATTTCCATTCATGATAGTTGAATGATGATAGAGGAGGAACTAAAATCAAATCCATATTGTAGTTGTACAATAGAGGTTTATGCAATTTTATTCTTGAAATTTAGGAACAACTTTGAATCCAAGAAGCTGTACATGTAAATCAAATCATATGCGTAAGCTTAAATAAAAACTCAAAAACGTGAATGATTTCATGTTGCCAATTCAATCACAACTTCTTTTACACTCAACGAAATCAAATTATGTCGAAGACACATTTGAGATATCGAGGATATATTTCAGATAGTATAAGAAACTTGACCTATATCATCATGTGGAGTGAGAAATATCAATCATAAATAGAGGGTCCTGATGAGCATGAGCTATTGCAAACCTCTGATATTCAACTGAACATATCTCTCAAACCAAAGACTCAAATTGAATTCCAGGAAAACTCATTTCAAATCAATAAAATACCTTTAAAACAAGATATGGTAGGCCCTCTAAGATGATCTATAGAGGTCATGGTACCTATTCAAAGTTGGTTGTGATTCTTAATTTTTTTTGTTGAAATTCTACCTCTATTTCGACAATGAGCGCATTTTTAGAGTCCATCACACCAGCAGAGACTTATCTGGACATAATTTAGAGTTAACAAGGTAAATATTTCAGAATTTATGTGGAAACTCAGCTGCTTCTGGTGCATCAATGGAAATATCCAAGGGAGTTTTGAATAGCCTGACCAGGCTCTGATACCATAATAGATTCTGACAGGAAGATCTTGAGACAAAAATGGACTTCACATAGATTGCACAAGAGAAATAAGAGAGGAATGATTGAATGACAATATGAGAAATATTCCATTAATAATTATTAACATTATGGGTGAATAAATAATACAACATCAATGAATGATTCGAATACCTACACAGGTAGTTGAATCTACCAACCTAGACTGACTATAGAACTAGCTAGGAGTGGGAAAATCACCATTAGAGCTAACTTAGTGCAACTCTAGATCACTAAAATAGTTAATAACCAGTTAGAATCAATTAAAATTAGTAAACTGAAGAGGGTAGGTGAAAAAAGGCGCCACACTCCCTGCATGCATGCAAAAACTGGTGCTAGAGACACTGGAAGTGATGTAACTGATGGGGATTGAAGCACAATCCGGGATAACTAAAGACCTTCTAGAGTCAACTGTTGGACATTACTGGTGGCACTCCGAGTGGGTTCCTATAAAACAGGGATTGATCCATGGAGCTCCAAAATGCATGCAAACAGGTGTAGTAAGTGGCATATATCCGCTAGTTATGTACCTTATACACTGGTGAAGTGATAAGACTTCCTAGGCTAGGGAAATTAAACAAATAGACTTTATGTGGTCAAAGGAGACAAATGGAGGATTAATAATAATCCCAAAAAATACCAATAGTGTTTTTTGATTCCAAGCCACTATGAGGTGGAAGGAATATACCTTTGTTAGGTTCATACCTATTTAGATCTATAGTGGTAGCCTTGATATTCCTAGATTTAGTGAGAAGGCCAGCCAAACAAGATTCGATGGTCGGTTCTTTACCCTTACGAGAGGAATCCAAACCCTGGTTGACCCCCAATTTTGTATTTTTTTCTTGACTATTAACCCCGTGACATATCTATTGGTTTGAAATCAAAGAAAACCCTTCCCCCAGAGTCATGTTTTGATCATCATGTGAAGACTAATCAACATGTGGATCCTTGGATGTGATACCACCCATGTCTCTTGTGACACACATTTGAAGCATGAACAAATATTCTTTATGGGTTTTCAGCACTCTCGAGCTCTCCCACCATTCATCTGACAACATATCTTTGTTAGCATTAGACAGACTGCCTCTGAGTTCCTTTGCCTCTCTTCCCATCACACACGGGAGAGGATGGCATCAAATCCAATGGAAAACTAGTTCTAATAAAAATTAACGCAACAAAAATATCCACCACCCTCATAGGATTGTGTATACCAATGACCATCAAATTTTGGTAGCACAGAGATCAAACCAGGACGTCATACTGAACCAGATAAGTCTAGGGTTTTTTGACGTCATTGCTAGGGTTTCCAACTTCTTCCCCAAGAATCATGGAATCTATAAATTGATAATAAAATGCAAGACTCTCACATGATTAATTAATGGATTTAAGGAAATGATATGATCAACAAATATTGATATTTGGAATTCAACATCGGTTTCATTACTAAAGTCAAGATTAGAAAGACATTAAAATACCCCATTCTTGTTTGTTTTTAGTGTATGTGTATAAAGAAAAAATATACAAATAAATCAATATTAGTATATATTTATCTTAATTATGAGTAGGGATTAAAACTTTTTAGGTGCAATTTTTTCATCAAATTTTGCATTCCAAATTTTTTTTGCATCCCAAGAGATTTAATCTCTTTAACCACTTGGTAGATCAGAAGTTAAGATGATTTACACTAGTTTAACCATTGTAAATATCTTATATATACTCAAATATCTTAAATTTTTACCTGAACATTAATTTGTCTACCTTTCACTATGTTTGGCCAAAAAAGGTCACAATGCAAAATAATTCTTGGAAAAAACAACCACTTACACAACATAATTAATTTGTTTTGGAGGCGAATGAGGCAAGTGCCATGGTTCCCCAAAAGTATTTCCCCCCATAAAGTACATTCGGTGCACACGAGTCTCAGATTCTTCTGCTCTGGTGCTTTCTATAACCGACAACTCAAATACCAAATCCAAATAAGTAATCCTTTCCAATAGCAACCACTTTTGGAAGTGCGAAAAAAATGCACATTGGCATTGTTCTCAAACTAATAAATAAGAAAAAAATATATATTACTAACACCGTACCTCATTTAGTGATTCGAGGAATGGGAATGAATGATCAATCCGTGATTGATATTGAATGATCAATCTGTGCAATTTTTGACTCTATTCCTAGATCTATACCTGGTGCTATGCTTGGCCCTTTTCCTAGGGAAATTCCTAGTGCAATAGCTTCCGAAATTCCTATCGCAATCCTCATGATATGTCTAGCTCTATACCTAGAACTACGCCTCGTGCAATTCCTAGCAAATTTCCTTAATAAAATCTTGGCTATTTTCCTAACACAAATCTTGGTTTTAATATTGGCACTATATTTAATGTTATTTTGAATGTTTTCTGAACACAATTCCTATCTCTAAACCTAGTACAATTCCTCACATGGTTCATTTTGAAATTCATGGCATTATTCTAGGCACCATACGTGGCTCTATACCTGGCACTATCTTAGATGTTTTCTAGGCGCAATTCCTAGCTCTATACTTGGTGCTATGTCAAATGCTTTTCCTGACGAAATTCATGGTGCTAACCCTGGCTCAATATATGGTGCTAATTTGGACGTTTTTTTTAACTATTCTGGGCGTTATATGGGATGCTATTTTGGACGTTAATTGGGACTCTAAATGTTTGGCGTTATTTCGAGAGCTATACCTGGTGCTCTGTTGGATTTCTGGACTCAATTCTTGGCTCTATACTTGGCTCTATGTCAGATGTTTTTCCTAGCGAAATTCAAGACACAATTCCTGGTGCTAACCCTGGCTCAATATATGGTGCTATGCTTTGTTCTATTCTATGTTGATGTATTTGTAACTTCGGAATGCATTCACTTGTATATTTCATCTATTGTACCTCGATGTTTATTCCAGGAAGTATCTATAATATAATTGAGTCATGTCATGCCCCGATGTTCCAATCGGGAGGTTTTATAATGTAAACAAGTCATTTAAAGCCATTATGGGCAACCCTCCTATTTTTCAAGGGTTAAAGTCCCCGCAGTTGCGGGGCCCTAGGGTTATTAGAATCTCCTAGAGAAGTCGGCCCTAGTGATTCATTATCAAGTCAGGAATTAGTATAAATAGAGAGTGAGCCTCTCTATTTATCACACACTCACTCACACTCAGTTGTAGCGCATATCTGAGGAAGAAGAAGTCGTCGGGGCTAGAGAGAAAGAGGCCACTGCTGTCGGGATATCATCTTACTATTTTTGGGGCTTAGCTATTGGTGTTGATTCTATCTCTGAGGAAGTTGCAGGGTTTTCTCCTTTATGGTTTCCCCAAGGAAAATCTTTGTGTTCATCGTCTCATGTGTTTGATTGTTGTGCTTGTTATTCTCTGAATTAAGATCCTAAGTTAATGCTAGCTTAAATGATAAAAAATTAACATGGTATCAGAGCTAACCTGAGAAGAAGATACTATGCAGCTGCGGAAACTAGGGATTCCTAATTTTTGGATCTCTCTCCATATATTTTCAGCAAAAGAAGGTTGGGCTGACTCTCCTCCCTAGGGCACATCTGTCTGTCAAAACAGAATATGATTCTGAGCATTTTCAGTTTTTGACCCGACACTCCTGCCGTAAATTAGGGCTTTCCACAGAAGTGGAATTTTTGAGTGACCCCAGGCCTGGATTGATCTCCTCCTCAAAATCGAAGTTTAGAGATCAATATCAAAGCTTTTGGTTGGAATGAACTATGGGAAAGTAAAACCCTAATCTGCTCCTGAACCAGCTCTGTAGAAATTCAGCTCCAGATCCAGATCCGACATCTTGACCTAGTAATATCTAAATCTTTTGCATTTCCATTTGAGTTTCTCAGTTAAGATGTCTCATCGTACCAAACTTGATGAAAATCTTGAGGGAGCTGATAAATTTCGAGCCTAGAAGTATAGGATCTCCCTGGTCCTGGAAGAAAATGAGTTGGACTCCTACATCAATGAGGAGGTTCCAATTCGAGAGGGAGATGAGGCTAAGGCCTTACACAAGAATAAGTTGATTATGGCTAAGACGATTATTGTTGATTCAATCAAGGATCACCTCATACCACAGGTGCCCTCCCTAAAGAAACCTAAAGCTATGTTTGATTCCCTGACCAAACTGTTCGAAGGAAAGAACATAAATCGGAAGATGACCCTAAGGAACCAGTTGAAGAATGTGAAGATTCAGAATGCGGATACCATACAGTCATACTTCACAAGGGTCTCCTAGATCAAAGAACAACTTGAAGCAATGGATGAAGAAGTGGAGAATGCAGAGATTGTAATGACCACCTTGAATGGTCTCCTTAGGACATGGGACTCTTTCATTCAAGGGATCTGTGCCAGAAAGAAGCTAGTCAAGTTCAGCAGACTATGGGAAGAATTCTCTCAAGAAGAAGCTCGGATAGCAACTCAAGAAGAAAAGATGGGAAGTGAAGATCAAGCTCTCATAGTACAATCCAAGAAAACCAGAACTAGCCACCACAAAGGTAAGCACTCTCACCAAAAGAGTAACTTTAGAAATCCTAGAGATATGTTTAAGTACATTTGCTATACATGTGATGAAAGAAGACACTTTGCTAGAGATTGTCCTAGAAACAAAAGTAGCTCTCACAAGAAGAAGGGAAACAAGAGAAGACATCATGCTCATGCTGTAGAGGATGATGAACCTTCCACGAAGAGAACCAGACAAGATAGTGATGATTCTTCAAGTGATGAAGACTATGTTCTGATTTCTGCTCTCATGGGAACTATCACACATGGCAACAATTATTGGCTTATAGACAGTGTTGCTTCCAAACATATGACATGATTCAAGGAATCCTTTGAGAAACTATCTGAACATGAATCACCTCACAAGGTTAAACTTGGAGATGACTACCAGTATCCCATAAAAGGTAGCAGTGAATCCTCATATAAGCTAGACTCTAGAAAGTCTATCAAGATGAAAGATGTATTGTTTGTACCTGGACTAAAGAAGAACCTCCTCTCCATATCTGCATTGGATGAAAAAGGATTGAGGGTTGCATTTGTAGATGGCCAAGTTCTCATGTGGCCAAAGGGAAAGTCTATTGATGATGCAATAGTGATTGGGGAACAAGAAGGAGGACTATACAAATTGAAGGGCCAACTAGAACAAGATTTGGTTCATGACTTGGTAGAACCAAATGAGCTTTGGCATAGAAGGCTTGCACATGTGCATTACAGAGCACTACCACTTGCAAGCAAATCTGTTGAAGGTCTCCCAGAAATGTTGACAAAACATGAAGGTGTATGCAAAGGATGTGCGAAAGGGAAGAACACAAAGAAGACATTTCCAAGTAGCGAGAGCAAGGCAAAAGAAATCTTGGAAATCATCCACTCCGATGTATGTGGTCCAATGTCATCCAATTCATTAAGCAGGTATGTATACTATGTTTCTTTTATTGATGATTTTTCTAGGAAGACATGGATATACTTTATGAAGAACAAAGATGAAGTATTCAGCAAGTTCAAGGAATTCAAGCCTTGATCGAGAAACACACTGACAAGAAGATCAAGACCTTTCAATCAGATAATGGCGAAGAATTCACATCAAATGAATTCAAAGAGCTATGCAAAGACTCAGGGATTAAGAGGGAGTTATCCACTCCTTATAATCCACAATAGAATGGGATTGTAGAAAGAAAGAATAGAATGATCATGGAAGCAGCAAGGGCCATGCTTCATGATTAAGATATTCCCATGCATTTATGTGCAGAAGCTGCCAGAATAGTGGTATATGTACAGAACCATACTCCACACAGAGTACTCGAGAACAAGACACCTGAAGAAGTATTCTCTAGCAAGAAACCAGAAGTCAGCCATCTCAAAATATTTAGTTTTCCTGTGTACATACATTTTCTGAAAGAAAAGAGGACGAAGTTACATCCTTCAGGAAAGAAGGGTATATTTGTGGGATAATCTGAAAGCTCAAAGGCTTACAGAATATACTTCCTAGGATTCAAGAATATCGACATCAGCAAAGATGTAACATTTGATGAATATTCAACTTACATAAAATCCAGAAAGAGACTGGCTGAAGAACCTGAACAAACAGAAGCACCCAGAATTCAGGATACAACCATGAACGAAGAAATTCAAGAAGAGGATCAAGAATTAGAAGAACCTCAAGAACCTGTGGATCCACCTCAAGAGAAGAATCCTCAAAAGAGGAAACCTGCTTGGGTATGTGAAATTATCCAAGGTGTAGAAAGATATGGAGCTTCAAAAGAAACACACAGAGGAAGGAAGAGAACTAGGTCCTGCTCTAGTTATGTAGCCCTGCTATGTGACATTATTGATAAAGAACCTTCCAAATATGAATAAGCAGCAGAAAGAAAAGAATGGAAGGATGCTATGATCAAAGAGTATCAATCAATCATGAAGAATGATGTGTGGGATGTTGTCCCAAGACTAGAGGGGAACTCCATTGTAACTTCCAAATGGATCTACAAGATCAAGCATGCTGTAGATGGCAGCATAGAGAAATATAAAGCAAGATTTGTGGCTCGTGGCTTCTCCCGGAAAGAAGGAATAGACTATGAAGAAACTTTTGCACCTGTATCCAGATACACTTCCATTAGATCAATACTTGCTCTCGATGTAGTAATGAAATGGAAAATACACCAGATGGATGTCAAGACTGCCTTCTTGAATGGTGTAGTATAAGAGGAAGTGTATGTGGAGAAGCCACTCAGTTTTGAGACACATGACAGGGAGTCTCATGTGTGTAGATTGAAGAAATCCCTGTACGGTTTGAAACAGGCACCTAAGAAATGGTACGACAGAATTGATGGCTTTCTATCTAGTCTGGGCTTTACCAAAAGTAAAGCAGATTCCAACCTTTACTACATGGTTGAAAAAGGTAACCCAGTGATACTCCTACTGTATGTGGATGATTTGTTTATAACAGGTATGGATGGGTTGATTGCTAATACAAAGAGGAAGCTTGCTG
>LPNX010752313.1:20359-68565 GCA_001517045.1 Pseudotsuga menziesii | reverse complement strand
ATGCACTATTTTCTAGGCATGGAGGTGTGGCAGAATGCGGATGGAATCTTCCTCGGACAAGGGAAGTATGCAGTAGAGATCCTGAAGAGGTTTGGGATGATGGAATGCAAATCCATAACTACACTTATGGCATCGAACCTAAAGCTATTGAGTGATGCTTCATCAGAAGTGGTTGATGGTATGATGTATCATTAGATGATTGGGTCCTTGATGTACCTGATGAACACGAGACCATATATTTGCTTTGCTATGAACACCTTGAGCCAGTTCCTGACAGATCCAAGACATGTTCACTTGATTGCTGCAAAGCATATTCTGAGGTACCTGAAGGGTACAGTTGATTATGGGCTCAAGTATGAGGTGAATCAGAAGATTAACCTGGAGGGTTATGTTGATTCAGATTGGGCAGGCAATGCCATCGATAGGAAGAGAACTTTAGGATGCTGCTTCAGTATGGGATCAGGTGTGATTTCTTGGTTTAGCAAGAAGCAGTCCTGTGTGGCACTGAGTACAGTTGAAGTAGAGTATGTCACAGCTTGTTCAACTAGTTGTGAGGTAGTGTGGCTGAGAAAGATACTATCTGATCTATTTGATCTCCAGTTGGATGCTACTTGTATATATTGCGACAACCAGAGTTGTGTGAAGTTGTTAGAGAACTCGGTGTTCCATGACAAGTCGAAGCATATCGAGATCAAGTATCACTATATAAAGGATATGGTGCAGAGAGGAGCATTGAAGCTCTAGTATGTTGCGACGGACGAACAAATAGCTGATGTGTTGATGAATCCATTGGCCAGAGTGAATTTTGAGCACTTCAGGGAGAAGCTTGGTGTTCTCTAGATCGAGGTTCCCTCCAAAGGGAAATGATGAGACCTAGAGCCATTCTAACATGGTGAGAGGATTAGGTTCCTTCCATGGTCAGATGTAAGGGCTGATCCATTCTATCATGGTGAGAGGATTGGTTCCTTCCATATCAGATGTGAGTGCTAAGCCATTCTGATGTGACTGTAGGATTGGTTCCTACATGATCAGATATAAGTGCTAAATGCCATTCTTGGAATGGAGGCACCTGGTCAGTTACCAGGATTACTCAGCTTGGTGCTGAGATGCCATTCTCTAGGAGAATGGAGGCACCTGATCAGTTACCAAGAATCCTTAGTCTGGGACTGAGAGCTATTCTGGTGCAATGTGTTTTCATATGGTCAAACATAAGTGTAGTGCCCTTCCGATGTAGTGTGTTTGCACATGGTCGGATGTAAATGCAGAGCCTTCCGATGCGGTGTGTTCGTACATGGTCGAATGCAAGTGTAGAGCCCTTTTGATGTGGTATGTTTGCACATGGTCAGATGTAAGTGTATATCCCTTTCGATGCGGTGTGTTCACACATGGTCGGATATAAGTGATGAGCCATTCTAGCGCGATGTGTTTACACATGGTCATATGTGAGTGCTAGGCATTTCTGACAAGATGAGGTCAGATGTGAGTGCTGGGCATGCCTTTCTGACAAGATGAGGTTAGATGTAAGAGCTTGGCGGGTCATTCTGACTTAGGGTCAGATATAAGCGCTGAAGAAGACCTACATGAAGGCTAGGCCTACAACTAGCACGAAAAAGGGTTGGCTTTGTAGAACTTCTTGTGACGAGAAGAATCAAGAGATAGCATCGATGATGATCATCCAGACTTGATGATGATCTAGATCAAGTGATGATTTAGATGTGATAATGATAAAATGATGAAGATCTAGCAGTGATGATCCAGATCTAGTGATGACCCAGATCCTGTGATGAAGAAGACTTGAATATGAAGATGAATTGAATATGAAGAAGACTTGAAGATGAAGAAGACTTGAAGATGAAGACAACTTAAAGACGAAGATGACGATATGATCCAGTCAATACAGAGAAGAAGAACAGTGCTGAAAATTGTGTCGAAAGAATACCTTCCTAGTTAAGAGGGAGTGTTGATGTATTTGTAACTTCAGAATGTATTCACTTCTATATTTCATGTATTGTACCTCAATGTTTATTTCGGGAAGTATCTATAATATAATTAAGTCATGTCATGCCCCGATGTTCCGATCAAGAGGTTCTAAAATGTAAACAAATAATGTCAAGTCATTGTGGGTAACCCTCCTATTGTTCAAGGGTTAAATTCCCCGTAGTTGCGGGGCCCTAGGGTTATTAGACTCTCCTAGAGAATTTGGCCCTAGTGAGTCATTGTCAAGTCAGGAATTAGTATAAATAGAGAGTGAGCCTCTCTATTTATCACACAATCACTCATTCTCAGTTGTAGCGCATAACTGAGGAAGAAGAAGTTGCTATGGCTAGAGAGAAAGAGGCTACTGCTGTCGGGATATCATCTTACTGTTTTTGGGTCTTTGCTATTGGTGCTGATTCTATCTCTGAGGAAGTTGCGGGGTTTTCTCTTTTATGGTTTCCCCAAGGAAAATCTTTGTGTTTATTGTCTCATGTGTTTGATTGATGTGCTTTTTATTCTCTCGGTTAAGATCCTAAGTTAATGCTAGCTTAAATGATAAAAGTCTAACATTCTGGACTTTTTTGGGAGGTTATTCTAGGCGTTATATGGGGTTCTACTTTGGACGCTAATTGGGATGCTAATAGGGGTGCTAATTTGGATGCTAATTAGCATCCAAAATAGTGCCAACTTTTAAAAAGGGATGCTAATAACACCATTAAAAGCACCATCCCATGGAAAAGTGTCCACTTTGTCCAAAAAATGATGAAAAATACACTAAAAATGATAGTGGATGCTAAAAAGGAAGCTAAAAGAAATCCTAATCACATGGTTTTGTTGTAGTGAGGAAATCACCTCCATTTATTAAATGAATTCAGTGTTTATCTGACTAGGTATGTCATGTCAAGTTTAGTCCATAATAGTCGGCTATGACCACGATCACACACAATGAAGCAGATAATCCAAAGACACTTGCATGCAATTTAAAATTCTCATAACAAATGAATACTTCTATGAACATTCAAGTTAAACACATCTTACACTACACAAAAATGAGATTAATTCCACATGATGACACAAAGAACAACTAAATTGATTGAGCCACCTGATGCAGAAATTTAGAAGCGCTTCTTAGATGGTGATTGTGGAAGTTGAAGGTAGAGAAAGGGTGTAGAGAGAAGAGCCAAAATACCTCCATTTTGAGACATTGAAGATGATTCCATATAGATGTTAAAGGGACAGGATTCACCGGCTGTTACCCGATTGAAAACTGATATTAAAGAATCACACATCCTAGTTGTTTACTTAATACTTGTTTGCTTCATAGATGAAGTAGATTTTGTGGGTGGGGAAGATGTTGAGGGGACCCTTTGACACCTAATTTTCATTGTTAGTTTAATTAACTAATAGTGGTTGGAGTAGGTGCATAACTACTCCAACCAGATCTTTGATGTATAAATACGCCATTATAACATGGATATAATCGATTGAACGTTTGATCAAATCTCTATCCTAATGGTTATTATATGTATGCTTAGTATTTGCATCAATGCTTGTGCAATCTCATGGATTACAACAATGTGTATGGTTTAAATAAACAAAACCTCATTGCTTATAAACCTTTGACAATAAATTATTTTTCCATTTTACAAAATGACACAATATATGCATTTCATTACCAATATATTTGACTTTAGTAATGTGATATGATCATCTAAGCACAAACATATTTGGTTCATTATTCTATTAAGGGAGAGAAATTTCCACTAAGAAATTCCACTTCATTTGGTCTGTGAGTGAATGGCATAATGAAAATTATTTCACTCTCCCACATATTAATATAAAGTGCCAACTTACTTTATTGTGCAAAAGGTATCAATAAGAAATCGACCAATGCTTCTTATTTTTTCAATGTGGCTTACAAACCGAGAGCTTGTTATTTCCATGAATCTAATCCTAAGGGCCTCACCTTGTTGGAATTGCTTTGGTGCCTAACCATAAAATACCCAAAGAATTGAACCCCCAACCATGGCCATATTTTATCTTGGTCATGGAATATCCAACCAACTGAGCTACCCCTTGAGGCTAAATCAACCATTGCTTTACTCTTAATGCAAGTTTTGTTTTGGCCACTTAATTTGTCCTTTGAATCACTATGTATTCATTTTAGAAAAATAAATTTTGATAGGTTGTGTGTGTGTGTGTATAAGAAAAAAAGAGGATAAGCATAGATTTAAGACTTATTTTTAATGGCTACAAACTTCAAAAATTCAAAATCTCTAATAAAATCAAGTGGAAGTATTGATGCAAAATGATCAATATGAACAATGATGAAAACCATTTTAGGTATATTGTATTCCCTTACAATCAACATAGATCCATTTGAACTTTTTCTCTCTTAAGGATAGAGAGGGATCAATTTTTTTGAGGTGAAAACCTTTCCTTGAGTATAAGATTCTAAAAGATTTACACCTTAAGGGATTTGATCCCTCTTAGTGCTTGATAGAACCAAAGTTTAGATGAATATTCTATGCCAGTAATTAGTTCATGAAGACATAAAAAAATATATTTTTCTTAATCACATAACAAAGGCATTAACTTGTTTTACGTGGCTTTGGCCATCTATACTACCAAGTAGGTTCCATAGTAAGAAGATAAACAATATAAAAAATCCATGTTCTTTTCAAGGCTTACTAATGTCAAATGCAAAAATATAATTCCAAAAATTCATATATAGAATTCTATCACTATATTTCAATCACATTTTACTAAGTTTTTTAAATGATGAACTATGTTATTTTCCTCAATGTGTGTGCCACTTGTTTGAAACATTTGTCAACAATTTAGAAGTTTTTTATTTTGTTATGGATGGCTATCAATGTTTCCCATGATAGTGTTGTATATGTTGCTCGATGGATTTTACTATCTCTAACAAAGATTCAAATAAGCATATTTAATAGTATACCTCTCAGCTGAGACGATCAACATTTCCACGTACCCATGCCCCGATTATCACACGGTATTGAAAATTTCTTAAAGAACCTTTGTTCTTCTTTACAACACTGAGCATGGTTGTGAGAACTCCCTTTGACATTCATACTCTGATACCACATTATCATGTCCCCTCCCGCTTGCTGGAGAAAAAGAGAGACCATTTCTACTACCTAATCGATACAGGAGCATCCAATGATCAATTCGACGATCTACAAAGGAAGATCTCAAAGGAGAAAGATTGTGACAAAAATCGATGGTCACAACCTGTTCCATATCTGCGAACAGATTCACGGATGAGAACCAATAGCAAGAATCAATGACTGAGAGTTAACTTGCAAAATCAATGGCTTAGAATCAACCCGTAAAATCAACGATGCGGAAAGATTGAGTTTGCAGAATCAGGGAATATGGGAATTGAGATCCCGCATCCTGCATGCGGAATAGTCCATTGCAGATATAAGTAGTGGCAAGCATAGATATTGTGAAGCCACATCCTGCATCTCAAATCCCGCAAGTTGCGGAAGTAAATATGCGGGGAACCAAATTTACCAAAAGAAATTTCCACATCCCACATCTCGCAAGTTGTGGAAAGGAGAATTGCGGAAAGAGATCTGTGGGGAACAGAATTTGTAGAAAGACATTCCCGCATTTTGCATCCCGCCTACGGAATAGACCGTTGCGAAAGGATATTTTTGTCATGAAATTCAACCTGTTAATCAAAGTCTTGGACATATTTGGTCATTCTGGCCATCACCAATCCGGGCAATCTAAGCCCCATAATGCAATTTAAAGTTGCATTTAAAGAAACATACACAGATGCATACAATTGAAATTATACAACAGAAACAATTCATCAATTCAACACATTAAACATGTTCATCATATTTCATCAAGCAATTACAAATGTAGAGATTAACACATAGATACTTATCTTGAAAAGAGCTTGTCCTACAACCAGCTATGTCGCTGCAACGTTCCACCCAACCATAGGCTAGTGCACTCATCAATCTCTCAACAGCACTGCCACCCCCGAGATGGGCATGATTCCCACAAGGAATAAAGAAACACTAGAAGACTCATACATAGTCAAGGATACAATGAAACTTAGCCAAGCCAACATAGTTGGGTTTATCAGGCTGCAAGGAAAAACAAACAAGCCAAATAGATGGGTTTCACGAGATACTCATCCAAGCCATCTCATTGTTTATCCAATCCAACTAACAGTTGGGTTTCATATACTACTCATAGTCAAGCCAACATTCACATTAAGGACCAACCAAGCCAACAGATGGGTTTATCAGGCTACACAACCAAGCCATGTCACTACTGGGTCTATCAGGATGCAAAGGAGTTGGAAAGGATGAATTCTAAGCTAGTGAGCTCAACCATAGAGCTATGGACACCTGCACCAGATCTAGCCTGGATTCTAAAACATCCGCACAGCCAACACCAGGAAGCATCCCCTTTTCTGCTACCCAGTCCCTCGGGCTATGCCTTCCCTTTCCAGTGTTGTTCAAGATGTGCAAAGAACAAAACCACCACCTATATCTGTCTATGATTTTCCTTCTCACACCAGGTTTATCAATCTAGTTTAGACCCAATCCCACTCCAAACTAGTTAGGACCAAGGAAAAATATGCACACACAATAAGGTACAAAATTCTTTGCTGGCCATTCAATCCATAGGACCAAAATGGATTTCATGGGCATGCAGAGTGAGAAAAAAACTGAAAACATGGAGGATAGAAACACAGGAAGGTTTAGCTGCATGAGAGCTCCCCGTGGATTAAGGATGGATGACCAAAAACATCCCGCAGCTCCCAAAACGTGAGGGAAGATGCAAACATGAATGCTTAAGGGAATGAGCATATGTTTTGGGTGCTTTCTTTCCCATGAAGTCAAAACACATTTTTCAAAAATGGGTGCTCTTCCCAATTGGAATTATTTCACATACTCTTCCCATTCCCAGGAAATAACTACCTCAACCAAATTCTAGCAGAAATAAATGATTAGGGAAAGAGACAAGAAATGGGTAGTTGACAGTTTTTATGGGTTTTCCTTTGACATATGGCTTTTCCCAATGGCTCAAGGTCAAACATTCCACCCCCTTATCCTTAGGAAATCATGCCAACATCTCATTATTTGTTGCATTGACATAGTTGGCTGTGGGTTTTTAATTAAATATCATATTTACATGATGTCCAAAATTATAACATGCCTTCTAGCACAAAATACCATCGGCATCGATTTTAAACGCCGAAACATAAAACGCTAAATCAATGGTGGGGATTTTGCCTTTAGCTCCACACCATGATTAATTACAATATTTACATCATATACATTTAATGCAAACGGTGTCAAAACTGGGGTGTTACATTCCCCTCCACCTTCAACAGCACTGTCCTTAGTGCTTTACAAAATTGAACAAAATGATACACTGATATCACCCTCAGTGCACCGTAGAATTGAACAAAAATGGATGTGCCAATCGCATGGCATCCTCCAGCTCCCATGTAGCTTCTTCAGGACCATAGTGCTCCCATTTCACCTTTACCTACCCTATGGCTTAGTTCCGGAGCATTGTAACCTTATTGTCGAGGACACACATTGGATAGATTTGGAACTCTCCCTCATGTTCCACCTAAATCACATCCCAATTTATCACATGGTTAGGATAATGTACATACCTCTTAAGCAAAGAAAAATGAAAAACATTATGATCCCTAGTGCTAGCAGGAAATGCAAGTCTATATGCAACTGGCCCTATTCTTTCAAGGACTTCAAAGGACCCACAGTATCTACGTGACAGCTTGGAACAACTTCCAAGCTTCAAGGAACTCTTATTTTCCCTCAATCTGAGGTAAAAATGATCCCCAACACTGAACTCTCTGTTCACCATATTCTTCTTTGCATAGATTTTCTGTCTGTCCCAGGATGCTTTCAGATTCTGCCTGATCTTTACAACCTCCTGCTCCATTTCCTTAAGAAATTCTGGACCAAGCAGAACCGTGCTCACTAGATTATCCCAAGTCACTTTTGTCCTATACCTCCTGCCATACAAAGCTTCATATGGACTCACCCCCAAGGATGCTTGCTATCCGTTGTTATATACAAACTCTACCAAGTGTAAATAATCTTCCCACTTGGTTAGTTTATCCATCACATACATGCGAAGCATGTCTTCAAGCACTTGGTTAACTCTCTCTATCTGCCCATCAGTCTGAGGATGGTAGGTAGGGCTGAAGTTTAGCTTTGTACCCAAATATGCAAAGAAACCCTTCCAAAAAATGGAAGTGAAATTAACATCTCTGTCCGAGACTATTGCCTTAGGAAATCCATGCAATTTGAAAATATCCTTCATGAACATCTTTGCAATGTCATCAGTCTTATGTGTAGACTTAACCGATATAAAATGTGCTTCCTTTGTCAACTTCTCCACCGCAACCCTAATGGAATCATGTTGTCTCCAAGTCATTGGCAATCATGTAATAAAATCCATGGAAATAACTTCCCATTTCCATTCTGGAATTGGAAAAGGCTACAACAAACCTACTGGGTGTTGATGCTCAACCTTCACCTGCTAACATTTCATGCACCTTGAAATATATTGAGCTATGTCCTTTTTCATTCCAGGCCAAAAGTATTGCTTTCTAGCTGTAGCAATTGTCTTCTGATATCCTGGATGACCAGAATATGGAGCTTGATGGATCTCATCCATAACAACCCTCCTCAAATATGCTACATTTGGAATATAAATTCTATTCTTAAAAGTAAGAAGTCCATATTCTTCCAATTTATATCCCTCATACTTGTTTTCAAGGATTTGTTGTTGCAACTTGTCCTTGAACTGGACATACAATTCATCTTCAGCAACATGATTAATAATCTGCTGCCTCAACTCTGATTGGAAAATACTAATGGATGCCACATGCATTTTATGCACCTTCTTGCTGAGTGCATCACCTACCTTATTCTCTTTTCCATTTATGTACTTGATTTCAAAATCAAACTCACATAAAAACTACAACCATCCAACTTTCCTAGCATTTAGAGTAGGCTAATTAAAGAAATACTTCAGACCACAATGGTCTGTCCTTAGCTCAAATCTTCTGCCCATCAAGTAATGCCTCCACATCTTGAGAGCGTGTACTATGGCTACAAGTTCCAGATCATGAGTGACATAGTTCTTCTCATGCTCCTTCAACTTTCTTGACTCATAACATATCACATGGTTGTCTTGCATAAGAACTCCTCCAAGTCCTTGACTGCATGCATCGGTAGACACCACGAAATCGTTCTCCGGGTCTGCAACTTTCAAGACTGGTGCACTTGTGAGAAGACTCTTCAACTACTGGAAGATTTCTTCACACCTCGATGTCCATTCAAACTTTATCCCCTTCCTTTGCAAAGAAGTGATGGCACGTGCAACCTTGGAGAATCCTTCAATGAATCTCCTGTAGTATCCTTTAAGTATGATAAAAGATATTACATATGTCACATTTCTTGGAGTAGGCCAATTCATAATGCCTTCAATCTTGCTAGGGTCCACAGATATACCCTCTTTTGAGATAATGTCACCCAAATACTGAATTCTATATTTATAGAAGTCACACTTGATCAACTTTGCATACAACTGATGCTCCCTAAGAAATTGTAACGTCAATCTCAGATGTTGTTCATGCTCTTCCTCATTCTTAGAATAAATAAGAATGTCATCAAGGAAAAAAAGAATAAACTTGTCCAAATAACTGCTGAAGACAGTATTCATAAGGAACATAAATGTAGCTGGTGCATTTGTGAGACCAATGGTACCACCACAAACTCATAATGTCCATACCTTGTTCTGAAGGTTGTCTTATGAATGTCTTCATCCTTGATTCTCACTTGATGGTAACCAAACCTCAAGTCAATCTTTGAAAATACCTTTTCTCCTCCCATTTGATCAATGAGGCCATAAATTCTAGGATAACAATATTTGTTCTTCACCGTAACCTTGTTCAATTGTCTATAATTAATACACAATCTGAGTGTACCATCTTTCTTCTTAACAAACAAAGATGGTGCTCCCCAAGGAGACACACTCGACCTGATATAATTTTTCTCCAACAAATCTTGCAACTGTATATTCAGCTCTATCATTTCCAGTGTACTCATTCTGTAGGGTGTCTTGGACACTGGTGTTGCTACTGGCACAAGCTCAATTGTCAAATCAATGTCTCTCTTTGGAGGAAGCCCTAGAATCTCATCAGGAAAAACATCCCCGAATTCCTGCAACACATGAAAGTACTCCAACCTAGGAGTTTCATTCTTTGTTGCCTCCTCAATATGAGTTGTATACAACCACCAACCTTTCCTACAAAGCTTTTTCAATTGCATTATTGAAATCTACCTCATAGAAATCACCTTTGGAATGCCTCTTACAACTATTGGGTTCCCTTCTTCATCCATGCATTCAAAAGTCTTATTATAACATTCGAGCTTTACCTTGTGAGATTCTAACCAATCCATCCAATGATAACATCATAGGAACCAAGTGGTATAACATTCATATCTACACAAGTGACCAATCCATTCATCGCCAATGGAAATTTCTCTACCGCTTCACTAACCTTTCTCTTAGTTCTAGTGGCTAGCTGAACTAACCATGATTTTCTATGATTTACTTTATTAAAAGAACAAATGTCCACTACTCTAAGAGTAATGTAACTATGAGTAGATCCAGGGTCAATCGAAATGGACAACCCTTGGTACTTGACCCACTATTTCTGCCTCAACCACAGTTGACAGGTGATCCGCCTATCGGTCCTCCAATGCTGTGTAAATCACAGGGACAACCCTTGGTACTTGATCCACTGTTTCTGCCTCTTGAATGTTGTAATTTGACCTTGCATTCTCATTCTCAAGTGGGAAATTCCTGCGCATGTGGGGTCCTCAACATTTCCAACATTGGAGTGGTTCTATGGGATTTTCTCCAACCACTCTAGCTGGCTGCTTCTCAACTTAGGATGGTTGCTTCTATTGATTCCTGAAGTTAAAAGGTTTGAAACCTTTCTTCATGTGGTCAAACTTCTCATTCTTTTTTTACTTCCATGTCCTATAATATTCAGGTTTTCCTTTTCTTTATTCATACTTATCTTTTCTGATTGCTTCCTCCAGAGTTCTAGGTTCATAAAACTCAATTCTGTCTTTGTAAGACTCAAGAAACATTGGATTTTCACCTTCTCATATTTGATGTACCAGACATACCTCAATAGTTCCAAGAAATTATTTCCATACTCTTCCATGGTCTGCTGTCCCAATCTCAGCTCATGGAACTCTTTGATCTTATCATCATAGTACCTATCAGAAAGGTACTTCTGCTTGAAATGATTCTGGAATTGTTTCCACACAATTTTCCTTTCATTAATCTTCCTCGCTTTCCTGAAGTGCTCCCACCATATGGATGCTCTTCCAGTCAAATTGAAGATGGCTACTCTAGCCTTCATATTTCCTGAATAGTCTTGGACTTGGAAATATTTCCTCATCCCAAGAAGCCAAGCTTCAGCTTCTTGACCATTCTTTATCTCTCCATTGAAGATAGGAGGTATTTCCTTCTTAAACTCATCATGTGAATGGTTTTGGTAATGCCTCTTCCTCTCGTTCTTGTGAGAAGAAGAACTTGAACCACTAGTGGATCCTTTGGGGTCATATGACCCACTAGGATATCTCTTTCTTCTTCTAGCAGTGCTATTACTACCTTTGGGCCTTAAAGTTCGGTCCCCATAGTTCATCCACCTATAAATATCTGTCAAACTCTGCAACATGGCTTCATTTAGCTGATTCTGATCCTCTTGAACCTTAACCAATATTTCATTATATTCCCTGTAACTTTGCATCTCCACCCTTAGGCTTCTCATGATGGCTGCAAAATCTGGGGGAGTATCTTGAAACCTCCTCCCATTAGGCTCTGACTCAGCATTTCCAACTCAGACATTTTCCCCCATATTATCTTCCTCGTGCTCATAGGGATCCTGTGCATCATTTATGCCATAGGTTCTCATGGCTGAGCCAACAACCCACTTTTCCAATATGCACTACGACTTTGCAAAATGTGTTGTCAAACACCATTTGTTAGCTGCATAGAAATTCAAAATTAAAAACCATTTCCTTACTATCACCTAGCCCATCTAGGCCCAATGTTGTAACCAACAACTCTGTTAACTGTTCAAATTGGCCCTTTTAGGCCCAACACTGCAACCCGCAGCTCTGATACCACATTGTACTAGTGTACTACAATGTTGGTATCAGAGGGTACTCTTATCTCTTTTAACTACTCATTCTGGCCCATCTAGGCCCAATGCTGCAACCCGCAGCTCTGATACCACACTGTCACATACCCTCCCACTTGGTGGAGAGAGAGAGAGACCATTTCTGCTACCGAATTGATGCAAGAGCATCTAGTGATCAATTCGACGATCTACGAAGGAAGATCTCAGAGGAGATCAAACGATAGAGAAAGATCGTGACAAAAATTGATGGTCACAACCTGTTCTACATATGGGAACATATTAACGGTTGAGAATCAACCCACGAGAATCAACTAATGAGAGTCAACCCACGAGAATCAACGAATGAGAGTCAACCCACAAAATCAACGACTGAGAATCAACCGGAAAAATCAACGATGTGGAAAGCTTGAGTTTGTGGAATTGGGGAATATAGGAATTACGATCCTGCATCCCACATCTCGCATGCGGAATAGACCATTGTGGATATAAGTAGTTGTGGACATAGAGATTGTGAAGTCGCATCCCGCATCGTGCAAGTTGCAGAAGGAAATATGTGGGGAACATAATTTATCAAAAGACATTTCCGCATCCCGCATCCTGCAAGTTGCATGCGGAAAGGAGAATTGCGGAAAGAGATCTACGGGGAACAGAATTTGCAGAAAGATGTTTCCCACATCCTGCATCCCGCATCCCGCCTGCGGAATAGACCGTTATGGATCGATATTTATGTCATGAAATTCGACCTATTAATCGAAGTCTTGGATAGATTTGGTCATTCCGTCCATCACCAATTCAGACAATCTAAGCCCCATAATGCAATTTAAAGTTGCATTGAATTAAACATACACAAATGCATACAATTGCAATTATACAACGAAAACACTTCATCTATTCAACACATTAAACATGTTCATCATATTTCATCAAGCAAATACAAATGCAAAGATTAACATAGATACTTATATAGAAAAGAGCTTGTCCCACAACCAGATATGTCACTGCGACGTTCCACCCAACCATAGGCCAGTGCGCTCATCAATATCTTAGCAACACTGCCACCCCCAATATGGGCATGATTTCCAAAATAAATAAGGGAACACTAGCAGACTCATACATAACCAATGATACAACAAAACTCATCCAAGCCAACACAGTTGGGTTTATCAAGCCGCAAGGAAAAACAAGCCAAACCGATGGGTTTCACAGGCTACTCAGCCAAGCCATTTCACTGCTGGGTTTAACAGGCTATTCAGCCAAGCTAGCTAACACTTGGTTTTCACAGACTACTCACATTCAATCCAACATTCACATTAAGGACCAGCTAAGCCAACAGATGGGTTTATTAGGCTAAACAACCAAGCCATCTCATTGTTGGGTTTATCAGGTTGTAAAGGAGTTGGAAAGGTTGACCGTTGAAGCTAGTGAGCTCAACCATAAAGCTATGGACACTTGCACTAGATCTATCCTGGATTCTAAAACATCTACATAAACAACACCTAGAAGCATCCCCTTCTGTGCTATCCAATCCCTCGGGCTCTGCCTTCCCTTTCCAGTGCTATTCAGGGTGTGCAAAGAAGAAAACCAGCCCCTAGATCTGTCTATGAGGTTCCTTCTCACACTAGGTTTATCAAGCTAGTTCAGATCCAATCCCACTCAAAACCAATTCATGCCAAGGAAAAATATGCACACATAACAAGATACAAAATTCTTTTTTGGTTGTTCACTCAATAGCACCAAAACAGATTTCCTAGGAATGCACAGTGAGGAAAACACTGAAAACGTGAAGGATAGAAACACATGAAGGTTCAACTGTGTGAGAGATCCCCGTTGATGAAGGATGGATGACCAAAAACATCCCGCAGCTCCCAAAACATGAGGGAAGATGAAAACATGAATGCTTGAGGGAATGAGCATACGTTTGGGTGCTTTCTTGCCCATGAAGTCAAAAAACGTTTTCAAAAATGGGTGCTTTTCCCAATTCGAATTCTTTCCCATACTCTTCCCATTCCCAGGCAATAACTACCTCAACCAAATTCTGGCATAAATAAATGATTGGGGAAAGAGACAAGAAATGGGTAGTTGACAGTTTTTATGGGTTTTCCTTTGACACGTGTATTTTCCCAATGGCTCAAGGTCAAACATCTTATCCTAAGGAAATCATGCCCCCATCTCATTATTTGTTGCATTGACATAGATGGTTGTGGGTTTTCAGTTAAATTGCATATTTACATGATGTCCAAGATTATAATATGCTAGCTAGCACAAAGTACCATCATCATCGATTTTAATCGCCGAAACATAAAACACTAAATCAATGGTGGGGATTTTGCCTTTAGCTCCACACCATGATTATTTACACTATTTACATCATATACATTTAATGGAAACGGGGTCAAAACCAGGGTGTTACAAACATAATTAGGAAACCATCTTAGAATAGCTCAATTTCCCTTAATACAAAATTAAGTACCATAATTTCAGAATGTTTGTTAAATTTCAAGTATATAACAAAAGAACATGAATAGTTTAAAAACGAAATAACAATTGCATAAAAGATTAAATTTAACAAACTTATATAAATGACAACTATGGCATACATCTGAGTCATGGTCATTGTGATTACATTAGAGAGGAATTTCCCACTAATTTATATCTCCTTTCATTAGAATAGATAGGACCAAAGATGCAACATATGCATTGCACTGGGTATATTGCAAAACTGGATAGAAGATAGGAGCAAGGGAATATTAAAGGAGGATACTTGTTTATGTCTTTAAAATTTACACTTTCATATAAACTGGGAATTACATCACATAAGTAAGTTATGGTTATATTTTTTACATAAAATATGGCCCAAACCATAAGTATGTTATAATTGATTAAATTTAGGCTTTCCCTGATGATGGCCAAGCAATTTGCTTGAAACAACATAAGAGCAGAAGTATTGGTGCAATCTTGAAACCCAAAATATGATGACCAATCCTATATTTTCACAAGGTTCTTCTTTTGTGTCATGCATCTAATAAGGATTAGAGAAATGTGAATTGACTTTAAGTTAAAGGTTTAGCAATTGACTTTTAACAATATAACACTAGCTAGTGATTCAAATATCAATCATATTTCCTCCTGTTCCTATTCTAGAGTCAACCTCAAACTTTGCAGATCAACTATACTTCAATCAAAATGCATTAAATAATTATATAAAAAATTGTAAATCCTAAACCATAAAAATCCAAAAGAAAGGTATAAGTTTAGAGTAACTAGATTATTTCTTGTTAAGAAGCTTGTCATTTCTTGGAATATAAGAAAACCTAAAGGGACGCAGAGGGATTATTCATGTCTCTAGTATTCAAAGAGGAAGGAGAAACCCACTAAGAGCATCAAAAGGACATGATAGACACTAGAAATAAATAAAAAAGTGGATTTAAGCGAAAAAAAATTGAAAGGGATAATAGTCACCTTATTTTGAATGGTGGCATGAATAGTCACCAAATACAGGTAGCTAAGAGTCCCTTCTCCTCTTCCTCGGAAAAGCCCTGAGAAAAGACTACCTTGTGATTCATAAATTTGCCATTTCTAGGAATGTAAGAAAACCCAAAGGGAGTCATACGACTTGTTCTTCTCTCTTGTTTCAAAGAGGAGGGGGAAACCCACATAGAGCATCAAAAGTACACGATAACCACTAGAAAGAAATATATAAAAGTATGTTTAAGATGAAAAAAAAATACAAATGAAAGGGGGATAGTCACCTCATTTTGAATGCTGGCCTAGACAATCACCAAATACTGGAATCTTGGGACTCCCCTTTTCCTCCTCCTTGCCAAAGCCCCGAGAAAAGACTACCTTCCTTGTGGTTGAGAAATTTTCCATGTCACACAAAGATGTATAAAATTCTTCTTCTAAAACTACCTTTTTCTGTCAAATGGAAAACACTTGTGTGGTAGCATTTTGTTTTCTAGTCAACAACCCTGATATATAAATTCCTATCCATAATTCAAGTTTGAGAGTCCTTTCATCGTTTTTAAATAAATCAAAATTAGCTATTCTTTTTTCTCTTAAAAGTGAAAAAACATAGTTTTTACTTTTCTTGTTATACAAGTTTGCCAAGACAATTTTGGTCAATCTAATCTAATATATTT
Source organism: Pseudotsuga menziesii (assembly GCA_001517045.1). Classification (NCBI taxonomy): domain Eukaryota; kingdom Viridiplantae; phylum Streptophyta; class Pinopsida; order Pinales; family Pinaceae; genus Pseudotsuga; species Pseudotsuga menziesii. Next base: position 52,191 of record LPNX010752313.1, on the reverse strand, counting down.
ATTGTTTTGGGCATGTTTTATACCTGAATAATTCCATATTAAACTTGGATTTATAAAGCAGAGAGAGAGAGATTCAATTTCTTGAAGTGTATTTTTTTTCATCTTAAATTTTTACACATGAAGAAAAAAATTCATATAACTAAGTTTAAGGTGAAATCAATATAATTTAATTTTTTCATTCAATCCCACATCATTTGCATTTTTAAAATTTTTTAATGGGAACAACATATTCCATAATGTTACACAAGGTTATGTGTAACAACATCTCCCTCATACTAGGCTATAGAGAACTGAGTACCCTTGTGTAACCCTGTTTTTGGATTATTGGCAGTTCTGGAGTTTTCTTGGTTCAATGCTTCTCTCAAACACTTGCGAGACTATTATCTTTCATTATGCATTTTCACTCTTACTACTAGTCTGAGTTTTGGTTTAAGGTCTAATTGTTTTTGGTAGTTTATATCAGATTCGAAACAATACAATATTAGCAATTCAACTAGTCTTCACCATATGGTTATTAAAAACCATACAAAGTAACCAAACAGGAGAAATGCTGCACAAATTACCAGCTACAGTAAATCATTCAAATATAGAGAATATTTAAAATTTGATTGTAATACATGCCTAAGTGTACATATTTGAGGTAGATATGAAACGATGGACTTCCATAAACAATCATACAACCTATCCATTGAAAGGTTTGATTCTTAGCAACGAATTTGTCCTCCATATAGCTTCGTGGTCCTTTCTTGTTCGTCACACGTGCTCAAGTCTGTTTGTAGTAGGTGCATGGATTGTGGATAAAGTTGTTGGGTTCCAACTCCTTTGGCACCTTCAATACCTAAAGTTCTCCTTCACAATATGTTGTAGGTGCACTATGATGAGAGGAATTGGCAGTTGGCAACACAATAGAAGATCTCCCTTGGAAAAGTGACTTCAATCAATCACTAAAGAATAAGCTAACAATCTAGAGTTGAATTGCTTAAAGAAACACTACCTTGCATGTTGTGTGGCAATAGCACTAGGGTTTTGGTCATCCTAGTGGCTTCCCATGTGTCCTCTATAGTATTATGTGTTTTGATCTTTATTATTTATTTTGACAAGTTTTCTAGCTATATCAATTATGCATTTTATCACTCCTTACCCGGTTAAACGACCTTCTATTGACAACCTATGTAGCATACCCTTGTTGCATGTGGAGCTCATGCATGGTTGGCCACATGAATTTAAACCTCATCCACCTCACCTACCCAATAGTTGTATCTTTCAACCCGATCCACCAATTTTTCTACCATTAAGAATATATCCATCATATTAGAGATGCTTGTTCTTCCATGTTTGCACACAAACTAGAATCTTAACATTGAATTACTAAAATCAATGATATCTTATGGAAAACTAAGAGGGAAACCATTGTCACTGCACCTAACCTTTTTTTTCACTTTAGTATGTCTCTTCTCTATCTCAAACAGAGTACATTGTGAAAATGAAGAGTAACTTTAGAAAAACAAAGTGTTTTGGTTTTTGTAAAATATAAGTCATGAAGGAATTGAATATTAGTGTTTCATACAATGTGAAAATGGGTTAACTAAGGACTGCAAGAGGAATTCTTTAGGAAGATTAGAGAGGGACAAGGTCGCAATGCACTTATCATCCAAAATAGTGCCGAATTTTAAAGGGGATGCTAATAACACCATTAAAAGTGCCATCCCATGGAAAAGTGTCCACTTTGTCCAAAAAATGATGAAAAATACACTAAAAGTGATAGTGGACGCTAAAAAGGAAGCTAAAAGAGAGGCTAATCACATGGTTTTGTTGTAGTGAGGCAATTGCCTCCATTTATGTAATGAATTAAGTCTTTATCTGACTAGGTTTGTCATGTCAATTTTAGTCCATAATAGTCGGCTACGACCATGATGTCCAAAATTATAATGTACCCGCTAGCACAAAATACCATCGGCATCGATTTTAATCGCCGAAACATAAAACGCTAAATCAATGGTGGGGATTTTGCCTTTATCTCTACACCATGATTAATTACAATATTTACATCATATACATTTAATGCAAACGGTGTCAAAACTAGGGTGTTACATTCCCCTCCCCCTTCAACAGCACTATCCTCGGTGCTTTACAAAATTGAACAAATTTGAAACACTGGTATCATCCTCAATGTACCGTAGAATTGAACAAAAATGGATGTGCCAATCGCATGGAATCCTCCAGCTCCCATGTAACCTCTTTAGGACCGTAGTGCTCCCATTGCACCTTTACCTGCCCTATGGCTCGGTTCCGGAGCATTGTGACCTTCCTGTCGAGGATGTGCATTGGCTCTATTTGGAACTCTCCAATGGGTTCCACCTGAATTAGATCCCAATTTATCACATGGTTAGGATCATGTACATATCTCTTAAGCAAAGAAACATGAAAAACATTATGAGCCCTAGTGCTAGCAGGAAATGCAAGTCTATATGAAACTATCCCTATTCTTTCAAGGACTTCAAACGACCCACGGTATCTAGGTGACAACTTGGCACAACTCCCAAGCTTCAAGGAACTCTTATTTTCCCTCACTCTGAGATAAAAATGATCCCCAACACTGAACTCTCTGTTCACCCTATGCTTACTTGCATAGTTTTTCTGTTTGTCCTGGGATGCTTTCAGATTCTGCCTGATCTTTACAACCTCCTGCTCCATTTTCTTAAGCAATTCTGGACCAAGCAGAACCATTTTCACCGGATTATGCCAAGTCACTGGTGTCCTACACCTCCTACCATACAAAGCTTCATATGGACTCATCCCCAAGGATGCTTGTCATCCCTTTTTATATGCAAACTCTACCAAGTGCAAATAATCTTCCCACTTGGTTAGTTTGTCCATCACATACATGCGAAGCATGTCTTCAAGCACTTGGTTAAATCTCTCTATCTTCCCATCAGTCTGAGGATGGTAGGAAATTCTGAAGTTTAGCTTTGTACCCAAATCTGCAAAGAATCTAGAAATTGGAAGTGAACTTGACATCTCTGTCCAAGATTATTTCCTTAGGAAATCCATGCAATTTGAAAATCTCGTTCATGAAGATCTTTGCAATGTCATCAGTCTTATGTGTAGAATTAACCGATATAAAATGTGCTTCCTTTGTCAACTTGTCCACCACAACCATGATGGAATCATGTTGTCCCCAAGTCATTGGAAATCATGTAATAAAATGCATGAAAATAACTTCCCATTTCCATTCTAGAACTGGCAAAGGATGCAACAAACCTACTAGGTGTTGATGCTCAACCTTCACCTGCTGAGATTTCATGCACCTTGAAATATATTCAGCTATGTCCTTTTTCATTCCTGGCCAAAAGTACTTCTTTATAGCTGTAGAAATTGTCTTATGATTTCCTGGGTGACCAGAATATGGCGCTTGATGGATCTCATCCATAACAACCCTCCTCAAATTTTCTACATTTGGAATATATATTCTATTCTTATAAGTAATAAGTCCATCTTCTTCCAATTTATATCCGTCATACTTATTTTCAAGGCTTTGCTGCTACAACTTGTCCTTGACCTGGACGTATAATTCATCTTCAACAACATGATTAATAATCTATTTCCTCAACTCCGATTGGAAAATACTAATGGATGCCACATGCATTTTCTGGACCTTCCTACTGAGTGCATCACCTACCTTATTCTCTTTTCCCTTTATGTGCTTGATTTCAAAATCAAACTCACATAAAAACTCCAGCCATCTAGATTGCCAAGAATTTAGAGTAGGCTGATCAAACAAATACTTCAGACCACAATGGTCTGTCCTTAGCTCAAATCTTCTGCCCATCAAGTAATACCTCCATATATTGAGAGCATGTATTATGGCTGAAAAGTTCCATATCATGAGTGGCATAGTTCTTCTCATGCTCCTTCAACTTTCTTGACTCATAACATATAACGTGGTTGTCTTGCATAAGAACTCCTCTAAGTCCTTGACCGCATGCATCAGTAGACACACAAAATCGTTCTCCGGGTTTGTGACTTTCAAGACTGGTGGATTTGTGAGAAGACTCTTCAACTGCTAGAAGCTTTCTTCACACCTCGATGTTCATTCAAACTGTATCCGCTTCCTTTGCAAAGAAGTGATGGCATGTGCAACCTTGGAGAATCCTTCAATGAATCTCCTGTAGTTTCCTGGAAGTCCCATAAAATATCTTACATCTGACACATTTCTTGGAGTAGGCCAATTCATAATGGCTTCAATCTTGTCAGGATCCACAGATATACCCTCTTCTGAGATAATGTCACCCAAATACTAAATTCTATCTTTATAGAAGTCACACTTGCTCAGATTTGCATACAATTGATGCTCCTTGAGCAATTGTAACATCAATCTCAGATGCTCTTCATGCTCTTCCTCATTCTTAGAATAAATAATAATTTCATCAAGGAAAACAAAAATAAACTTGTCCAAATACCTACTTAAGACACTATTCATAAGGAACATAAATGTAGCTGGTGCATTTGTGAGACCAAATGGTACCACTACAAACTCATAATGTCCATACCTTACTTTGAAGGTTGTATTATAAATGTCTTCACCCTTGATTCTCACTTGATGGTAACCAGACCTCAAGTCAATCTTGGAAAATACCTTTGCTCCTCCCATTTGATCAAATCAGGTAATAAATTGTAGGCAAAGAATATTTGTTCTTTGCCATAACCTTGTTCAGTTGTCTGTAATCAATACACAATCTGAGTGTACCATCTTTCTTCTTCACAAATAGAGATGGTGCTCCCCAAGGAGACACACTCGACTTGATATACTTTTTCTCCAACAACTCTTGCAACTACATCTTTAGCTCTAGCATTTTTGTTGTAGTCATTATGTAGGGTGTCTTGGACACTGGTGCTACTCCTGGCACAAGCTTAATTGTGAAATCAATGTCTCTCTTTGGAGGAAGCCCTGGAATCTCATCAGGAAAAACATCCCTGAATTCCTGCAACACATGAAATTCCTCCAACCTAGGAGTTTCATTCTCTGTTTCCTCCTCAATATGACTTGCATACAACTGACAACCTTTCCTACAAAGCTTCTTCAACTGCATTACTGAAATCTGCCTCACAGAAATCACCTTTAGAATGCCTCTTACAACTATTGGGTCCCCTTCTTCAATCATGCATTCAAAAGTCTTATTATAACATTTGATCTTTACTCTATGATATTCTAACCAATCCATTCCAATTAGAATATCATAGGAACCAAGTGGTAGAACATTCAGATCTACACAAGTGATCAATCCATTCATCGCCAATGGACATTTCTCGACCACTTCACTAACCTTTCTCTTAGTTCTAGTGGCTATCTGAACTAACCATGATTTTCTATGATTTACTTTCTTAAAAGCACAATATCCACTAATCTAGGAGTAATGTAACTATGAGTAGATCCAGGGTCCACCAAAATAGAAACAGATTGGTCAACAATATTACCTGCAACTTCAACCACAGTTAACTAGTGATCCGCCTAGAGGTCCTCCAGTGCTACGTAAATCCTAGGGACAACCCTTCCTACTTGACCCACTGTTTCTGCCTCTTGAATGTTGTAAGCTAGCCTTGCATTCTCATTTTCAAGTGGAAAATTCCTGTGCATGTGGGGTCCTTCACATTTTCAACATTGGAGTGGTTCTCTAGGATTTTCTCCCACCACTATGGCTGGCTGCTTCTCAACTTAGGATGGTTGCTTCTGCTGATTCTTGAAGTTAGAAGGTTTAAAACCTTTCTTCTCGTGGTTAGAATTCTCATTCTTTTTGTCCTTCCATGTCCTATGATATTCATGTTTTCCTTTGCTTTATTCATAGCAATACTTAGCTTTCCTGATTGCTTCTTCCAAAGTTCTAGGTTCATAAAACTCAATTCTGTCTTTGTAAGACTGAGGAAATCGACTTAGGAAACACTAGATTTTCACCTTCTCATCTTTGATGTACCTAACATTCCTCAATAGTTCCAAGAACTCATTTGCATACTCTTCCATGGTCTATTGTCCCAATCTCAGCTCATGGAACTCTTTGATCTTATCATCATAGTACCTGTCAGAGAGGTACTTTTGCTTGAAATGCTTCAGGAACTGTTTCCGCACAATTTTCCTTTCATTAATCTTCCTCACTTTCCTAATGTGCTCCCACCATATGGATGCTCTTCCAATCAAATTGAAGATGGCTACTCTATCTTTCATATTTCCTGAATAGTCTTGGACTTGGAAATATTTCCTCATCCCAAGAATCCAAGCTTCAACTTCTTAACCATTATTTATCTCTCCATTGAAGGTAGGAGGTCTTTCCTTCTTAAACTCATCACGTGAATGGTTTTGGTAACACCTCTTCCTCTCATTCTTGTGAGAAGAAGAACTTTAACCACTGGTGGATCCTTTGGGGTTAGATGATCCAATAGGAGATCTCTTTCTTCTTCTAGCAGTGCTCTTACTTCATTTGGGCCTTACTATCCGGTCCCTAGAGTTCATCCACCTCTAAATGTCTGTCAAACTTGGTAACATGGCTGCATTCATCTGATTCTGCTCCTCCTGAGCCTTAACCAATCTTTCATTATCTGCCCTGTAACTTTGCATCTCCACCCTTAGGCTTCTCATGGTGGCTGCAAAATCTGGGGGAGTATCTTGAAACCTCGTCCCATTAGACTCTGTCTCACCATTTTCAACTTAGACATTTTCCCCCATATCATCTTCCTCATGCTCATAGGGATCATGTGAATCATTCATGCCGTAGGTTCTCATGGCTGAGCCAACAACCCACTTTTCCAATATGCACTATGACTCTACAAAATGTGTTATGAAACACCATTTGTTAGATGCACAGGAATTCAAAATTAAAAACCATTTACTTACTGTCACCTGGCCCATCTAGGCCCAATGCTGTAACCAACAACTCTATTAACTATTCAACTTGGCCCCTTTAGGCCCAGCGCTGCAACCCACAACTATGATACCACATTGTAGTGTACTACAATGTTGGTATCAGAGGGTACTCTTATCTCTTTTAATTTCTCATTTTGACCCATCTAGGCCCAATGTTGCAACCCACAGCTCTGATACCACACTGTCATGTACCCTCCCGCCTGCCGGAGAGAGAGAGAGAGAGCATTTCTGCTACCTAATCAATGTAAGAGCATCCAATGATCAATTCGACGATCTCGAAGGAAGATCTCAGAGGAGATTGAATGATAGATAAAGATCATGATGGAAATCAACGGTCACAACTTGTTTTACATATGGGAACAGATTAATGACTGAGAATCAACCCGCAAGAATCAATGGCTAAGAGTCAACCCGCAAAATCAACAATTGAGAATCAACCCGCAAAATCAACAATGCAAAAAGATTGAGTTTGTGAAAATGGGGAATATAGGAATTGCGATCCCGCATCTCGCATCTCGCATGTGGAATAAACCGTTGTGGATATAAATAGTTGCGGACATAGATATTGTGAAGCCGCATTCTGGAAGTTGCTGAAGGAAATATGCGGGGAACATAATTTACCAAAATACATTTTCACATCCCGCAAGTTGCGGAAAGGAGAATTGTGGAAAGAGATCTGCGGGGAACAGAATTTGCAGAAAGACATTTCCCACATCCTCCATTTCGCATCCCACCTATGGAATAGACCGTTACGGAAGGAGATTTATGTCATGAAATTCATCTTGTTAATTGAATTCTTGGACATATTTGGTCATTCCGTCCATCACCAATCTGGGAAATCTAAGCCCCATAACGTAATTTAAAGTTGCATTGAAAGAAACATACACATATGCATACAATTGCAATTATACAATGGAAACACTTCATCAATTCAACACATTAAACATGTTCATCATATTTCAGAATCATCAAGCAATTGCAAATGCATAGATTAACACAGATATACTTATCTTGAAAAGAGCTTGTCCCACAACCAGCTATGTCGCTACAATGTTCCACCCAACCACAGACCAGTGCGCTCATCAATCTCTCAACAACACTTCCACCCCCGATCTGGGCATGATTCTCACAAGGAATAAGGGAACACTAGCAGACTCATACATAGTCAAGGATACAACAAAACACAGCCAAGCCAAAACAATTGGGTTTATCAGGCTGCAAGGAAAAACAAGCTAAACATATGGGTTTCACAGGCTACTCAACCAAGCCATCTCACTGCTGGGTTTCACAGGCTATTTAGCCAAGCCAGCTAACAGTTGGTTTTCATAGACTACTCACAGTCAAGCCAACATTCACATTAAGGACCAGCCAAGCCAACATATGGGTTTATCAAGAAACACAACCAAGTCATCTCACTATTGGGTTTATCAGGCTACAAAGGAGTTGGAAAGGCCGAATGCTAAGCTAGAGCGCCCAACCACAAAGCTATGGACACCTGCACCAGATATAGCCCGACTTCTAAACATTTGCACAACCAACACCAGGAAGGATCCCATTCTCTACTACCCAGTCCCTTGGTCTATGCCTTCCCTTTCCAATGTTATTCAAGGTTTGCAAAGAAGAAAACTAGCCCCTAGATTTGTCTGTGAGGTTCCTTCTCACACTAGGTTTATCAAGCTAGTTCCAACCCAATCCCACTCCAAACCAGTTCAGGACAAGGAAAAATATGCACACACAACAAGATATGAAATTCTCTGTTGGTTGTTCACTCCATAGCACCAAAACAGATTTCCTAGGCATGCACAATGAGGAAAAATTTGAAAACGTGAAGGATAGAAATAGATGAAGGTTCAATTGTGTGAGAGCTCCCCATGGATGAAGGATGGGTGACCAAAAACGTCTCGTAACTCCCAAAACATGAGGGAATATGAAAACATGAATTCTTGAGGGAATGAGCATAAGTTTTGGGTGCTTTCTTTCTCATGAAGTCAAAAAACGTTTTTAAAAAATGGGTGCTCTACCCAATTCAAATTCTTTCTCATACTATTGCCATTCCCAGGCAATAACTACCTCAACCAAATTCTGGCAGAAATAAATGATTGGGGAAAGAGACAAGAAATAGGTAGTTGACAGTTTTGATGGGTTTTCCTTTCACACATGGCTTTTCCCAATGGATTAAGGTCAAACATCCCCCCCCCTTATCCTTAGGAAATCATGCCCCCATCTCAATGTTATTTGTTATAGCTGGCTGTGGGTTTTTAATTAAATTGCATATTTACATGATGTCCAAAATTATAATGTGTCGTCTAGCACAAATTACCATTGACATTGATTTTAATCGCCGAAACATAAAACACTAAATCAATGGTGGGAATTTTTCCTTTAGCTCCGCACCATGATTATTTACAATATTTACAACATATACATTTAATGAAAACGGGGTCAAAACTGACGTGTTACAAACATAATTAGGAAACCATCTTATAATAGCTAGATTTCCCTTAATACAAAATTAAGTACCATAATTTCAGAAGGTTTGTTAAATTGCAAGTATATAACAAAAGCACATGAATAGTTTAAAAAGGAAATAACAATTTCATAAAAGATTAAATTTAACAAACTTATATAAATGACAACTATGGCATACAGATGAGTCATGGTCATTGTGATTACATTAGAGAGAAATTTCCCAATAAGTTATATCTCCTTTCATTGGAATAGATAGGACCAAAGGTGCAACATATGCGTTGCAATGGGTATATTGCAAAAGAGGATAGAAGATAGGAGCAAGGGAATATTAAAAGGGGATACTTGTTTATGTCTTTAAAATTTACACTTTCATATAAACTGGGAATTACATCACATAAGTAAGTTATGGTTATAATTTTTTACATAAAATATGGCCCAAACCATAAGTATGTTATAATTGATTAAATTTAGGCTTTCCCTAATGATGGCTAATCGATTTGCTTGAAACAACATAAGAGCAGAAGTATTGGTGCAATCTTGAAACCCAAAATATGATGACCAATCTTAGATTTTCACAAGGCTCTTCTTTTGTGTCATGCATCTACTAAGGATTAGAGAAATGTGAATTGACTTTAAGTTAAAGGTTTAGCAATTGGCTTTTAACAATATAACACTAGCTAGTGATTCAAATATCAATCATATTTCATTCTGTTCCTATTCCAGTGTCAACCTCAAACTTTGCATATCCACTATACTTCAATCAAAATGCATTAAATAATTATATAAAAAATTGTAAATCCTAAACCATAAAAATCCATAAGAAAGGTATAATTTTAGAGTAACTAGATTATATCCTGCTAAGAAGCTTGTCATTTCTTGGAATATAAGAAAACATGAAGGGACGCGGAGGGCTTATTCATGTCTCTAGTATTCGAAGAGGAAGGAGAAACCCATTGAGAGCATCAAAAGGACATGGCAAACACTAGAAATAAATAAAAAAGTGGAATTAAGAGGAAAAAATTGAAAGGGATAATAGTCACCTTATTTTGAATGGTGGCATGAATAGTCACCAAATACAGGTAGCTTAAGACTCCCTTCTCCTCTTCCTCGGCAAAGCCTTGAAAAACGAATACCTTGTGATTAAGAAATTTGTCATTTCTAGGAATTGAAGAAAACCCAAAGGGAGGCATATGACTTGTTCTTGTATATTGTATTCAAAGAGGAGGGGGAAACCCACATAGAGCATCAAAAGTACACGATAACCACTAGAAAGAAATATAAAAAAGTGGGTTTAAGATGAAAAAAAGACAAATGAAAGGGGGATAGTCACCTCATTTTGAATGCTGGCCTAGAAAACACCAAATACTGGCATATTGGAACTCCCCTTTTCCTCCTCCTCACCAAAGTCCCAAGAAAAGACTGCCTTCCTTGTGGTTGAGAATTTTTCCTTGTCACACAAAGATGTATAAAATTCCTCTTCTAAAACTACCTTTTTCTATCAAATGTAAAACACTTGTATAGTAGGGATTTTTTTCTAGTGAAAAACCCTTATATATAAATTCCTAACCATAATTCAAGTTTGAGAGTCCTTTCATCGTTTTTAAATATATCAAAATCAGTTATTCTTTTTTCTCTTAAAAGTGAAAAAAATAGTTTTCACTTTTCTTGTTATACAAGTTTGCCAAGACAGTTTTGGTCAATCAAATATAATATATTTATTGTTTTGGGCATGTTTTATACTCAAATAATTCCATATTAAACTTGGATTTATAAAGCAGAGAGAGAGAGATTCAATTTCTTGAAGTGTATTATTTTTCATCTTAAATTTTTACACATGAAGAAAAAAATTCATATAACTAAGTTTAAGGTGAAATCAATATAATTTAAATTTTTCATTCAATCCCACATCATTTGCATTTTTAAATTTTTTTAATAGGAACAACATATTCCATAAGGTTACACAAGGTTATGTGTTACAACATCTCCCTCATACTAGGCTATAGAGAATTGAGTACCCTTGTGTAACCTTCTTTTTGGATTATTGGAATTTTTGGAGTTTTCTTGGTTCAGTGCTTCTCTCAAACACTTGCGAGACTATTATTTTTCATTGTGCATTTCCACTCTTACTACTAGTCTAAGTTTTGGTTTAAGGTCTAATTGTTTTTGGTAGTTTATATCAGATTCGAAACAACACAATATTAGCAATTCAACTAGTCTTCACCATATGGTTATTAAAAACCATACAAAGTAACCAAACAAGAGAATTGATGCACAAATTACCAGCTATAGTAAATCATTCAAATATAGAGTATATTTAAAATTTAATTGTAATACATGCCTAAGTGTACATATTTGAGGTAGATATGAAACGATGGACTTCCATAAACAATGATACAACCTATCCATTGAAAGGTTTGATTCTTAGCAACGAAATTGTCCTCCATATAGCTACATGGTCCTTTCTTGTCCCTCACACGTGCTCAGGTTTGTTTGTAGTAGGTGTATGGATTGTGGCTAAAGTTGTTGGGTTCCAAATCCTTTGGCACCTTCAATCCCTAAATTTCTCCTTCACAATATGTTGTAGGTGCACTATGATGAGAGGAATTGGCAGTTGGTAACACAATAGAAGATCTTCCTTGGGAAAGTGACCTCAATCAATCACTAAAGAATAAACTAACAACCTAGAGTTGAACTGCTTAAAGAAACCCTACCTTGCATGTTGTGTGGCAATAGCACTATGGTTTTTGTCATCCTAGTGGCTTCCCATGTGTCCTCTATAGTATTATGTGTTTTGATCTTTATTATTTATTTTGACGAGTTTTCTACCTATATCAATTATGCATTTTGTCGCTCCTTACCCAGTTCAACGACATTCTATTGAAAACCTATGTAGCATACCCTTGCTGCATGTGGAGCTCATGCATGGTTTGCCACATGGATTTAAACCTCATCCACCTCACCTACCCAATAGTTGTATCTTTCAACCCGATCCACTAATTTTTCTACCATTAAGAATATATCCATCATATTAGATATGTTTGTTCTTCCATGTTTGCACACAAACTAGCATCCTAAGATTGAATTCCTAAAATCAATGATAGCTGATGGAAAACTAAGAGGGAAACCATTATCATAGCACCTAACCTTTTTTGTCACTTTAGTATGTCTCTTCTCTATCTCAAACAGAGTATATGGTGAAAAATGAAGAGTAACTTTAGAAAAACAAAGTGTTTTGTTTTTTGTAAAATATAAGTCATGAAGGAATTGAAGATTAGTGTTTCATACAATGCAAAAAAGGGTTAACCAAAGATTGCATGAGGAAGTATTTAGGAAGATTAGAGAGGGACAAGGTCACAATGCAATTATAAAACTAAATAAAATATAAAAATATAATAATAAAACACCATATTGATATATGTAAACAACAAAGCCAATTGATTTAATTAAATTTGAAAGCTTAATAAGTGTCAAGGATGCACATGGCAACCTGGCGACTCCAACACAAATTCTTAAAATTTATTTATCCTTATGGATAGATAAATGTGTTTTTTTGGTTGGAAATATATTTTTAAGAAAGTCATTTATTAAAGCTTTTCCACATTTGTTTTCTAAACAATATATTTATGAAATCAATAATATTTTTCAAAACATTAGATCACAAATTCTGTCTATATATATTTTAATTTTATGGTAATGTGAACTTTCAAACAATAAATTCTTTGAAATATTTATTATCAATATGCTTTCTTTTTAGTAGTTTCAAAAATATTGATTCCTTTTAATTTCTTCTTAATTTTTATCAAATAGAAAATTAAAATTTTTATTGCTGATAGACACTTTTTTTTTTAATATAGAAATTTTTTTATTATAAATAAAATTTAATGATATTAATGTTTATTAATCATTTTATTTATATGAGAAAAATTAGAAATTAATTATATTGTTATATTTTTTTCTTTTATGATTAAAAAAATATAAAGACCAAAACCAATAAAACTTTTATTAATGTTTTTAGGTAAACACACAATTTTATTATATTCTATATTATATATGCAACTTCTTCTTCTTATGTCATAATTTTACAAATAAAAAATATATATCTAAGAGTGTGCAAATTTGTTAACAATTCTCTTAATGTTATGCTCACATACATATTACACATAACACTCAAGAGTTTATAGACTCTTTTCATCCCATCATATAGGGCATGCGATTCTTTTTGTTATATACTATTTTCTTTTGTCTTTTTCTTTTTTGATATAATTAGATAGTAGCTTAAACATTCTCAAACATCAAATCACATCAATTATGTTGGGAAGGAGATAAAACATTTTGAAGCATTAATGATGTTGCAAAGTGATACATTTCATAAAAGGGTTGAGTTCTATGTTGGAAAGTGATACATTTCGTAAAAGGGCCGAGGTCTATGTTGGAAAGCGATACACTCCATAAAAGGGTCAAGTTCTATTGGAGGGAACCACCCAATGGTAGGCTCTGTCCTAGATAATGAATATATCAACAACTCCCCCAAATCCAATCCCTACTCCCATCCCTAATGCTATCAACGGGAGCTTTTCACCTACATGACTCAACCATACCACTTTACTGAAATTTCCATTGTTTGGTGCTTCTTTCTTGCATGGTTGAATAAGATACCCACATAAGCACTTATTCCTTTGAAATGAAGCTTTATTGAAAGTATAAAATTGTGTTCGCATTGGGATTGGCCCACATAGGTTGTTAAATGAAACTTCAAGGACTCCCAACAATGATAATTTAGAGAGCTCTTGAGGAATCGCTCCACTCAAATTATTTTTTGCTAAGTCCAACTCCTCTAGCCTAGATATTTCACTAAGACATGTACGGATTTGTCCTATGAATTAGTTTCCTGATAAATTCAACAATCTCAAGCTACTTAGAATTTTCATGCTTATTGGGATTTCCCCTATAAGATTATTGTTAGACAAGTCAAATATTTTGTTTGTCGCTAACACATATTCTAGGCTAAACTCAACATCTTTTATGAGAATCTCCCAGATGAAATATAATCTATCAAAATTGACATTAAATCGTGAAGATCGATAGATAACAAATCCTCGTAGTCCGTTGAGATAGAATGGTATTTTTCCATTGAATTTATTGTTTGATAAATCCAACACCTATAAGCCAGTGAGATTTGAGATCCATTGAATACCAGCTTGGAGATTAGTATAACCAACACTTAAAACTCTCAAATCCTCAAGATTTGTGATGTGTTGAGGAAGCTCACCAATCAATTTATTTTTTCTTAAATCAAGTACTTGAAGCTTGACACAATTAGCTGAATCCTTTGGAACAATCCCACTGAAGTTATTGTAATGTGTTGAGAAAATCTTCATATTATTGCAATTGCCTATGCCCTTAGATATTTGTCCATCTAAATTGTTTTGAGATATGTCTAATAATCCAAGTGAAACCAAGCTACTAATACTATCAGGAATACTTCCAGAAAATTTATTATTATATATAGATAATGTATTAAGAGCATTTAATTTTCCTATTGTTCTGGGAACTGTACCGGTCAAGCTATTGTGATGGAGCTGGAGATTCGTTAATTGACTTAGATTGGTAATGGATTTAAATATTCTCCCTATAATATTATTTGAACCAAGATCTAAGATAGAGAGGGGATGTTGGAATATATTAGGTGGTATACTTCCTGACAATTGGTTGTTGTCCAAGCATAATTTCTAAAGGGAAATGCAATGTCCGAAGGAGGGAGTAATGGGGTTTATAGGGTGTTTGAACTGTAGAAATAGGTTCTTCAACTTATGCAGTAATCCTATTTAAATTGGAATGCTTCCATTCAAATAGTTGCTAGAAAAGTCTATGGAAAATAACTGAATACAATTACCTAAACTTGAAGGGATGTGAACACTTAGTGAGTTGGATGGAAAGTAGAGGTGAAAGAAATTTCTAATCAAACCCAACACATAATGGATTTGAACAGTGATATTTTTTTAACCAACAAACAATCCTTGGAGAGATGTGCAATTTCTAAAAGAAGATGGAACAATACCACTCAGATTATTGTGAGACAAGCGGAGTTGTTCCAACTTGAGTAGATGACTAAATTGTATGGGCATAATCCCTATCAAGGTGTTCCCTGAAAGTTTGATCCATTGTATGCATGTACAATTACCCAATGCATTTGGAATTGACCCCCAGAGTTGGTTAAAAACAATTTGAAATCAACAGGACCACCAATGATAGGGTCCTCTCCTACCAAGATTGACCTCCCATTCCTCGGGGCCCATGCAATTCAATATGTCAAAACATAAAAAATTTGAGGAGAGACTCACCCATATATTTGAAGATCCTTTACTAGGCTACCCGATGGAAATTATCCATTGCACAGTGGATTTCTTTTAATTTTTATCTCTACTAATGTTACTCAAAAGATTATCTGCAAATAAAGCATGCCACTTGCTCTTGGATAATAATGATTTTCCAAAGTGAAATATATTCTTCAAATACCAACCTTCCATACATTTAGGCCAAGTAATCCTTTCCTAGTTAAGAATATGAAATTTATTAATGTCCCTATCCCCAGACCAAATAAAATTGAAAATTTTCCTTCCTAAAGTGTGGAGGATAGTTTTGGGGATCTTACTCAACGATAGCCAATAAACATATAGGTTTTCTAGGACTGATTTAGCCAGCGTGAGACAACCCCCAATGGAAATCCATCTCTAGCACCGATGTGAAATTATTTTGTCAAATCTTACCATTGGCCATTGTTAGTGCTTGATCATGAAATATCCATTTAGTTTTATAAAAAAAACCAAATATTCAGTACCATCAACAATATCTTGAATTTTAAAGGGAATATCATCTAAAATAGCATCAATGGTATCTTGGGACAAATTATTCTCTAGGACAACAAACTTTAAAATATTAATTTGCATACCTGAGTTTTGTAGAAAAGTCCTAGAATAGAATTATATGATCTCCATTCACTATATTTCCCATCGCCGCAAATAATAACGTCATCAACAAAGAGAAGATGAGTGATCGATACCTGAGAATAAATTTTCACACCTTTAGATATTGCTTATGATTTTACCTTTAGTATTAATCTACTAAGGCCTTCAATTATGATAAGAAAAAGCAACGACAATTATGGGATACCTTATAGACTTTTTTATAGACTCTTTGGACATCCATTTACCAATACTACATAATTAACTAATGTGACACAAGCCATAATACATTTTATCACTTGCCAAGGGAGACCAATTCGCAAGAGATCCATTCTAGGAAATATCCAGTTTACACAGTCATAAGCTTTGGACAAATCAATTTGAAGGACACCCACATTCATATTCCTAGATTTTATACTATGGATACTTCCTAAGCAACCCCAACAACATACAGGATTAGTCTATTTTCTAAGAATCCAAACTGCTCCCTAGATATATGTCTTGACAACAGAGGTTTGATTCATTGAGCAATGATATTAACTATGACCTTGTATACCAAATTGCATAATGATATAGGTCTGAAATCTTCAAAATAATATGCCTTCAAAGATTTAGGTATTAAGGAAATAAATATGGAAATTAGATCCCTTGATACTAAACTTGAAATTATCGTTTCCTCCACGACTACCAACAAATCATCCCCCATGATGTCAAAAAACTTAAGGAACAACTCAACCGTCCAACCATCGAGCCCGAACTTTTTGATTTTGTGAATCCTTTTAAAACATTTAGGATCTCCTCCTTTGTGATTTAAATTAACACAACATTAATTTCATCATCTGAGAAGAACCGTGGGTATTCTGTGATAACTTTTATATGCTCAATGATTGAAAAATCAATTGCATCTTGATACAAAGAATTGAAATGTTTGACAAATTCCTTCTAGAGTGATTCATTGACATTTATTACTTCACCATCTTCATTTCTTTATGGACAAAATTGAATTATGAACTCTATGATGTTACACATATTTGTGAAGCAAAATTATTTTGGTCCCCAAGAGCCACCCATGGGGCTCTACTTTTTTAATCACCAAGTCTATTCTTGCATCCTGAAAATTTTCAAATTTTCCTACTCAAGAACAATAAATTTGACCCTAGTTTGGTTTGTGAATGAGCCCAATATGTTGAGCATGAAATCTAGTCAATTTGAGCTTCAATTCATATAAGGCTTGCCTTATGGATCTTTTTCCAATCTCTTTCCCATTGCTTTACAACCATTTTCAATTTTTTTTAATTTTTTTGCACAAAAGGATGGAAAGTTGTGGAATCCACTTCAGTGGTGTATGAACCCCATTCCAAACACACCAACATTTTAAAGTCCACATTGGGAATCCATGTATGATTAAATTTAAAAGGAATTTTAATTTATTTTCTCCATCAACACCTAATTCTAGAACAATTGGATTATGGTCAGACATAGAGTCAAATCCCACCCAATATTTCTACCTCAACATAGCATCATAATGTGGTCAACCATTAGGAACTGATTTAAATGCTTTGCTACACCTTCCAAGCCAATTCTGTTATTTTTCCAAGTAGGAGCAAGAGGAATGGGTTCTATGTCATTTAAACAATCTAAAGAAAAAATATACACAAAGTAGTTTCTCAAAACATCCTTCTTTGCGCTTTTCCCCCAAATTTATGAATGTGAGAATGCTAAATTTAAATCACCANAACAATCTAAAGAAAAAATATACACAAAGTAGTTTCTCAAAACATCCTTCTTTGCGCTTTTCCCCCAAATTTATGAATGTGAGAATGCTAAATTTAAATCCCCAGCCATAATCAAATTTGGAATTTGAAGAATACCTTCCCTAATGAAAGATTCCCATAAGGGATTTGTATCTAAATAAGGCCCATAGAAGTTAATTAAGTTGGCGTCTTCCGCAAACTCCAGAATATTACCAGATAGAAAAATTCCCAATGATATCTTATAGGCTGAAAATATTGAAAATTTGGGGTCCCAAGCATCCAGTAAGTCCCCTGATTGTCCAGTAGCATCAGTGGAGGAAAATACCCAATCCTTTTTTAGTTTTGTTAAAACATCTATGGGTTTTACCGATACCATAGTGTCTTGTAGTAAAATAACCTAATGGTTCTCTTTTTCCAACAGTCGCTTAAGGGAAAGATGTTTCTGGATCCCCCCCACTCCCCTAATGTTTAAGGAGACTAGGATCATGTTTTAACCAAAGCCTTGGATTTAAGATCTCCAATATCCCTAGAATTGTATTAATTTGTCATAGTGGTCTAGGAACTGAAAACATAGTCTCACAAAGAATTCAGACAAATATGCATAAAATTGGCAAAATGGTGCTGCAATGGAAGTAACAGCTCTGTATAATCAAATGAAATAATGATGATACAATACAATGATCATGCAATATGCATGAATGCCAATACAATTCAAATTCCTAAGGAGGTCATTCGAATTGAATGAATGGGTGTAGCTTAACTGACTTTGAGCCATAATAAACACACTAGTTAACCAACTGATCAAGTGTCGATTGACTCAACTAAGTCCTAACTGAAGTCGGAGTGCAATGAATGACTCAGTCTAACTGAAAGTAGCTCAGACACATGTCACTGCATGTCAACCAACAAGTGGTAGCGCATCATTAACTCCAATGAACCCCGTCATCAGAAGTGGTTGTAGGTGCCTATGTTAGCTCCAGTTCAAAAATAATCATTAAAATAATTAAATAATGAATGGAGGTGCCTTCACCACTTAACTTAACTGATTGTAACCATCAGTTATCAATTAGGTGCATTTATGACACTCAGATTACTCCCGGAGTGCTCCAGTTGGCCTCCCCAAATGCAGGAGAAGGATTAGTTGGCATCCTTGACTGAAGGTAGGTGTGGGTGTGATAATGTTGATGTCATGCAGTGCTCCTATGATGTCAATTAAGTCAATAAAACTTAGGATAGTGGTTTAACAAGGCCAAATTGACCAAATTAAGTGTGCATGGTGGGTAAATGTCTCCAACACCCCCACTTAAGCTATACTCAGGAGAAGTAGAATCATAAAGTGCATGAAATTCTAGGGCCCTGGAAACAAAGGCCATAGGTCACCCTGTACAATAAAGTAACTGCTTAATATAACGAAGGAAACAAGAAAAACCTCATGGGAAAAATACCCCCCCTCATACTAAGCAGTAAATTAAGAAATTTTTGGTTCTTCTATGCAGCAGCATCTTGAGACTGTGCATGTGAACCTATGAATCCAAACTAAATGAATATTTCTGTAGGAATATTCATCTTTGGAAGAATAATAATGTGCTCAAATGAATCAAGAACATAGACAGCTGCAGGATGAAAATTGGACTCATGTAGAGCAACTGAAATCAACTGATAAGAGAGAAAAAGTGCTTGAGGATTTGAACCATGTGTGGAACACTCAAGAAACTGATATGTTTCATCCTTGAACAGAAAACCATGAGTGGTAAAATCAGCCTCAACTCTTAGGAGCAAGTGTCCAAGCGGATGCAGAATGTCTTCCTCTTTACTAGTTTTGTGAGGAGATGAGCATGTGACCAAAGGTAGAGAATCCCTGGGACTGTGGAGAGCGAATGCTTGAGATCCATAATTGGATATATCTTCATAAATATATAATGATTCACAAAATAAAACATCAGCAACCTCATAAGAGGAAACTAACACCAAATCCCCAACAACAAATTTGAAGAAGAATTGTGGTACTTGTTTTTTCACACCAAAATTGGTGAGAGCAGATTCAAGCAGTACTGAAAGCTCTTGGATTTTAAAATTTGAACCAAATATTATCATATCAGAAATTAAATCAGATCCAAATAGGTTCACAACAGATCCAAAACTGTGAAATCAAAACAAATCCCCAACAGTAATTTCGAAGGAGACTTGTGGTACTTGTTTCTTCACACCGTTGATAAGAACAGCTACAAGCAGTACTGAAGGTTTATGAACCTGGAATTTTGAACCAAGAAATATCATATCAGATCCAAATGATATCATATCAGATCCATTAATTTTCATATCATATCCAAAATTATGGTCAACCAAGACGGTGGATGCACAGTTGTCTTTTTCTTCAAAATTCTGAATTTTGGTGCATGCAATCCTGCAGGATTTTGCTGGAAGATATAGATCATGGGGAGCAAATTGATCACTCTTGTAATATGATATTTTATCCAAAATATCCAAGGTATTACATATTTTCACACCAGCAGCAACAATAGAGGGATAAAAATAATATTTCTCTTTACTTTCGGAAGCAATTACTGGCAAATTTTGCACAGAAGGAAAATCACTGGTGAATGTTTGCATGGAAGTGCAGCAGTGTTTTTCTTCAATATTAGAGATTCGAATGTATTCTTATATTTCAGCCATATGAGGAGATGAGGTATCGGAGATCTCACAAATTTCCGTAGCATCAGGAGAAGGAGTCACTGCAAGGAGACTTTCTTCAATTCGAATTGACTGTGTAGAAGATTCTGCTTCTTCTTCATCTTGAACAACTTCATCAGAGAGAGTAGAGGCCGAGACTTTTGAGTAAATAACTCTTGTGGTGCTGCATGTGATATCCAAAGTGATATTATGGTCCTCATTGTGCTTTCCAAAGGTTCTGTCCAATTTTGTACAGAGATTTTTTGGGTATTCAGCATAACCAATAAGGTAGCGCAAGCTAGGAGAAAGGGATAGACATATTGCTCCAAAAGATTTATTACCGTCATTTAGCTAGTCATTATCATTCTCATAAGACTCTTTTCCAAGTCCAATAGACACCTCATAGAGACCTCGTCTCTTCAGAGATGCAATCATCTTCAACTTCCATTCTGAATATCTTGTGAATAGGGTGAGAAGAGGGACTTATGAGTCCATTCGAAGTTGTATCTGTTAAAACTTGCAAATCACAAAAAAAGGGGCATCGTAAGTTCAGAAAACCTACACATTTTAGGCTTTCATCACACCCAGCATAATTGATCAAGCAAGCTTGATCAACAATTCCTTTACTTGGGGTATTAAGTGGTAAGCCTTGGCTTCTGGTGCAGTGCTGGAATTCTGAGCTTTTGCTCAATTTTTTATGCAAGATATGTCAAAAAAATTGTTTTTGAGAGATCTGATACCATATTAATTTTTCACATTGGTCTAGGAACTGAAAACATAGTCTCACAAAGAATTAAGACAAATATGCATAAAATTGGCAAAATGGTGTTGCAATGGAAGTAGCAGCTCTGTATAATAAAATGAAAGAATGATGATAAAATACAATGATCATGCAAGATGCATGGATGGCAAGACAATTCAAATTCCCAAGGAGGTCATTCGAATTGAATGAATGGGTGTAGCTTAACTGATTGTAAGCCATAGTAAACACACTAATTAACCAACTGATCAAGTGTCGATAGACTCAACTAAGCCCTAAATGAAGTCAGATTGCAATGAATGACTGATTCTAACTGAAAGTAGCTCATACACATGTCACTGCATGCCAACCAACAAGTGGTAGCACATCATTAACTCCAATGAACCCCAATGAGGTTAATTGAAGTCAACTGGTCATCATAAGTGGTTGTAGGTGGCTGTGTTAGCTCCAGTTCATAAATAATCATTAAAAATAATTAAATAATGAATGGAGGTGCCTTCACCACTTAACTTAACTGATTGTAACCATCAGTTATCAATTAGGTGCATTTATAACACTCAGATCACTCCTGGAGTGCTCCAGTTGGCCTCCCCAAATGAAGGAGAAGGCTTAGTTGGCCTCCTTGACTGAAGGTAGGCATGGGTGTGCTCATGCTGATGTCATACAGTGCTCCTCTGATGTCAATTAAGTCAATAAAACTTGGGATAGTGGTTTAACAAGGCCAAATTGACCAAATTAAGTGTGCATGGTGGGTAAATGTCTCCAACAAATTGGATTCTTGGGAACCAATCACACTACCAACACAAATGTTATGAGGTCTGTTTGAACCTGAATCAACTAATTTCCCTTTTTTGACACTGTAGGTTTTAATAGGACAAAAATATTGTTTTATTCCACCACACTGAACACCTCTATGGAAGAGGGATTTAGGAGTTTTAGTACCGATCCCCAGTTCATGATTATCACTAGAGGAGGGTTTAGTTGGAACATCCACAATGAAGGATTGAAGGGGGTCTTTTTTAGCCATTTCACAATAAGTAGGCGTCGATACATTTTTACCACTAGAATCCAACACATCCAACCCATCCCTTGGGATCTCCAAAAACAATGACCCTCTGTTATTCACAAATGTATTAGGGATTTCCTCTAGAGGGCTTGGATCCACCCCATTATGGATGGAGTTAAATTGAAGGTAATTCCCATTAGAGACACTTTAAATCCCACACATTAGGAGCATATGAGGGTTTTGAATGTCAGACTCAACCCTACCGGGGACTTAAAGGCGTGCTAGATTTATTTTAGACTTGGAAAATTCATGAGAACTATCCCCATTTCTACTTTGTAGTTCAACACCATGATAAAAAATGGACCCCCTGTAATAATATCCTCCCACATAGAATCCCCCTTTTCATCAAAAGATTTTATAAACTTTGATTCTTCTTCTGACAAAGAGAAAACAAAGGAGGGGTTGATATTTTTTAACTTATCTAGGAGGGAAGTCTGAGAACCTTGTTCCATAAAACTCATAGAATCCAAATCCAAAGAGGTATATTGAGAACAACTAGAGCCATCCTCCTCGCTACAATCATCTGATGACCAAGCACATATTTCTTTCAACAACTCTTCACATTCATAGCATGAACTAGCCGAAGGTGAGTTTCTCCAAAGGTGACCAACACTCTTGCACTTGAAACACCTCAATCAAATGCCCCAGTATTCTAGGTTTTGAAGAATTGTTTTTCTTCACCATTATATATCAATTTTCTCTAGTAACCCTTGATGCATATCAATTTCAGCCAACATCTGTCCTACCCGCTTATCCATACCCTTAATCATTTCTTCATCGAGGTACCATGAAACACCCTAAGTTATTTCTAATTGCTTGGAACGCATGTTTATTCCACATCGTAAGATGGAATCCAGAAAGATATACCGACAGATGACATAACTTAACCCTCTTTAAATCAAGGTCAAATCGAGAATACCAACGGTTCAACATAAGGCTTCCACTACCCTTGATCCAGGTCTTTTGAAGAATGAATGTCACATGCTCCTCTTTTCTGAAGGAAAACACATACCATCCTTTATGGAGGATATATATCGTTGGTCTGTAACCAATTATTGGAGCCCAGATTGAAGATGTCGATTCATCAATATCCTGAGCATTCATTGCTCTATAACTAAATTTACCTTCTGGGGCCTTCAAGGAAAGACCAATTATCCCTTCCAATCCCACATCTTGACCCTGAACAATTTTGTAGCCCCCCTCTCTAACCTTCCACTTACCATGTTTTTATAGAACAATAGAGTCCTTCTTTGAGAAGGACACAAGTGGTGTTTTGGAGGAGGGAATACTATTAGATTCTGACAGGTAGATCTTGGGACAAAATTGGTCTTCACATAGATTTCACAAGTGAAATAGGAGAAGAATGGTTGAAGAAAAATATGAGAAATATTCCTTTAATAATTATTCACATTATGGGTGAATAAATAATACAACATCAATGAATAATTCGAATACCTATAGTATACGTAGTTGAATCTACCAACCTAGACTAACTCTAGAGCTAGATAGGAGTGGGAAAATCACCACTAGAGATAACTTATTGCAACTCCATATCACTAAAATAGTTAATAACTAGTTACAATTAGTTAAAATCAATTAACCAAAGAGGGTGGGTGAACAAAGGCGCCACACTCCTTGCATGCATGAAAAACTGATGTTAGAGGCACTGGAAGTGATATAATTGATGGGGATCAGAGCACAAATGAGGACAACTAAAGATCTACTAGAGTCAATTGTTGGACAGTGCTAGTGGCACTCCGAGTGGGTTCCTTTAAAATAGGGATTGATCCCTAGAGCTCCAAAATGCATGCAGACAGGTGCAGTAAGTGGAATATATCCACTAGTTATGTCCCTTATGCACTGGTGAAGTGATGAGACTTCATAAGCTAGGGAAATTAAACAAATAGATTTTATGTGGTCAAAGGAGACAAAGGGATGATTAATAATAATCCCAACACCCCCCTTTAATCCTAACTTTGGACTACCTGGGACCTGGAAACTAAGACCAAAGGTCACCCATTACAATCTAAATGCAAAAATTATTTGTCCATGAAAAATTGATGGAAAAGGAAAAACCTCATGGGGAAAATCAATCCTAAAAAGTGGACTTAGATACACCAAAAGTAAACTACTCCAAATCTAAGTAGGGGTGAACTTGATTAGATGTCTAGAGGGATTTTCTTCTTGGGGAGAAGAAGAATATGCTAAACTTGAAAAACAGATGCATAATAAATTCTAGGACCATGTAGAGCAACTGAGATGATCTGACAAAAGAGAAAAAATTAGCGCTCATTCAACTTGATCTTGAAATCAGGTTCAAATGAGTCTTGATGTGCTTGATACTTCGAACCATGTGAATTAGATTCATCTCCAGATGATAGGAGCATGCATCCAAGCGAATGAAGGAGGTCTCCATCATTTCTAGCACTATGAGGAGGTGAGTATGTAGTTGAGCAGGAAGAGAAAAAAGACCTGGGACTATGGAGAGGGAATGCTTGAGCTCCAAAATCTGATGTGGCTTCTAAAAATATCTAGGAAATCACAAAATGTAATATCAACAATTCATAATAATATATTGACATCAAATCCCTAACATCAACTTTTTAGAGCCTTGAGGTGTTGATTTTTCTCACAAAAACTCATGAGATCAGTTACAAGCATAACTAATAGGTCTTGAATCTATGAATTTGAACCAATTAAGGTGAGATACTCACTGGAGAGTTCTTCAACAGTGGAGGTTCAAATATCCTCTTCTCGAGTAGTTGCATGAAAACATGAGACATCAAATTTCTCAAAAACTTTGAGAGCAGCAACATAATGAGTCTGATTTCGAATTGAATTAGTGGGATGGAAGGAGAGTTCTTCAACAATGGAGATTCAAATGTCCTCTTCTGGAGTAGCTGCATGAAAACATGAGACAACAAATTTCTCAAAAATTTCGAGAGAAACAACGGAATGAGTCTGGATTTGAATTGAATTAGTTGAAGACTTTGTAGTTTCTTCATCTTGCAAAAATTCATCTTCTTGAGAAATAATGGAAGCTAGAAGAACTTGAAAGGAGATGTCATATGTGCTCTCCCAATGCTTTTCACTAATCTCTTCATTCTGTTTGCCAAACAATTTGTCCAATCTGGACCAAATTTCACTTGGGAATGCAACACCATCAATGAGATAGCGCATCCTAGGAGGAATGGCTAGACACATGGCTCCATATGATATGTCATAGTTATTGAAACAAATATATTTCTCATCATCCAATTCTAGCATTTCCACAACAAAAATAGACACATCAAAGAGATCATGGCTCTTAAGATATGCAATCATCTTCAATTTCCATTCATGATAATTGAATGATGATAGAGGAGTAAATGCTATCAAATCCATATTAAAGTTGTACAATAGAGGTTTATGCAATTTTCTTCTTCAAATTCAGGAACAAATTTGAATCCAAGAAGTTGTACATGTAAATCAAATCATGTATGTAAGCTTAAATAAAAACGTGAATGATGTCATGTCACCAATTCAATCACAACTTCTTCTACAGACAACAGAATCAAATTACTTCAAAGACCCATTTGAGATATCGAAGAGATATTTCAAATCATATAAGAAACTTGACCTATTGCATCCCTTGGAGTGACAAATATCAAGACAAAATAGAGGGTATGGATGGGCACAAGTTATTGCAAACCTTTGATATTCAACTAAACATATCTCTCAAAACAGAGACTCAAATTGAATTCTACAAAAAACTCATTTCAAAGCATGAAAAGACCTTTAAAACAAGATATGGTAGGCCCTCTAAGATGATCTATAGAGGTCATGGTACCTCTTCAAATTTGGTTACAATTCTAAAATTTTGTTGTTGAAATTGTACCTGCACAAAACTAGAAAGAAAATATTTGTAAGATGAATCAACCTCTATTTTGACAATGAGCACATTTTCAGAGTTTGTCACACTTGTACAGACTTCTCTGGACATAATCCAAAGTTAGAAAGGAAAATGTTGTAGGATTTATGTGGAAACTTAGCTGCTTCTGGTGCATCAATGGGAATATCTGAGGGAGATTCAAATAGTCTGACTAGGATTTGATACCCTATTAGATTCTGACAGATAGATCTTGGGACAAAAATGGTCTTCACATAGGTTGCACAAGAAAAATAAGAGAAGAGTGATTGAAGAAAAATATGAGAAATATTCCTACAACATCAATGAATAACTCAAATACATACACAAGTAGTTGAATCTACCAACCTAGAGTGGCTCTAGAACTAGCTAGGAGTGAGAAAATCACCACTAGAGATAACTTAATGCAACTATAGATCACTAAAATAGTTAATAACCAGTTACAATCAGTTAAAATTAGTTAATTGAAGAGGGTAGGTGAACAAAGGTGCCACACTCCCTACAAGCATTCAAAACTAGCATTAGAGACACTAGAAGTGATCTAAGTGATGGGGATCAGAGAACAATTGAGGATAACTAAAGACATGATAGAGTCAACTACTGGACACTACTAGTGGCACTCTGAGTGGGTTCCTATAAAATAGGTATTGATCCATGAAGCTCCAAAATGTATGCAGACAGGTGCAGTAAGTGGAATATATCCACCAGTTATGTCGCTTATGCACTGGTAAAGTGATGATACTTCATAAGATAGGGAAATTAAACTAATATACTTTATGTGGTCAAAGAATACAAAGGGAGGATTAATAAGAATCCCAACAAATACTAATATTTCTTTTTTATGCCAAGACACTCTAAGGTGGAAGGAATATACCTTTGTCAAGTTCAGTCCTATTTATATCTATAGTGGCAGCCCTGATATTCCTATATTTAGTGAGAAGGTTAGTGTGATAGGATTTGATGGTCGGTTATTTACCCTTCTGAGAGGAAACCAAACCTCAGTTCAGCCCCAATTTTGTATTTTTTTCTTGACTATTAACTCTAGGACATATATCTTGGTTCGAATTCAAAGCAAACCCTTCTCCTAGAGTCACGTTATTATCATCATGTGAATACTAATCAACATGTGGATTCTTGGATGTGATACCACCCATGTCTCTTGTGACATGTACTTGAAGCATGGCCAAATATTCTTTATCTGGTTTCAATACTCCTGAGCTCTCCCACCATTCATCCGACAACCTGTCTTTGTCAGCTTTAGACAAACTGCCTCTAAGGTCCTCCATCTCTCTTCCCATCACATACAGGAGAGGCTAGCACCAAATCTGATGGAAAATTAGTTCTAATAAAACTTAACCATCAACAAAAATATCCACCAGCCTCACAGGATTTTGTATACCAACGACCATCAAATTTTGGTACCATAGAGATCAAACTAGGACGTCATATTGAACGAGATAGATCTAGTGTTTTTTGACATCATCGATAGGGTTTCCAACTTCTTCCCCAAGAAGCATGGAGTCTACAAATTGCTAATAAAATGCAAGAATATCACGTGACTAATTAATGGATTTAAGGAAACGATAAGATAAAAAAATATTGATATTTGGAATTTAACATCGTTTTCATTACTAAAGTCGATATTAGAAATACGTTAAAATAGCCCATTCTTGTTTGTAGTGTATGTGTATACAAAAAAAATCTAAAAATAAATTAATATTAGTAGGGATTAAATCTTTTGAGTTGTAATTTTTTTTATCAAATTTTTCATTCCAAAAAAAGTTTGCATCTTAAGAGATTTAATCTCTTTAACCACTTGGTAGATCAGAAGTTGAGATTATTTACACTATTTTAACATGTAAATCTATTATATATACTCAAATCTCTTAAATATTTTTACCTAAACATTGATCAGTCTACCTTTCACTAACTTTAGTCATAAAAGGCCACAATGCAAAATAATTCTTGGAAAAATTAACTACTTACACAATAGAACTAATTTGGTATGGTGGCAAATGAGGCAAGATCCATGGTTCCCCAAAAGTGTTTGGCCCCATAAAGTACATTCGGTGCACACGAGTCTCATATTCTTCTTCTCTAGTGCTTTCCATAACCTGCATCTCAAATACCAAACCCAAATAAGTAATCGTTTCCAATAGCAACCACTCTTGCAAGTGCAAAAAAAAATGCACATTGGTATTGTTCTCAACTAATAAATAATCAAAACAACCATAATATTACTAACATCATATCTCATTCAGTGATTCAAGGAAAGGGAAGGAATGATCAATCTGTGATTCATGTTGAATGATCAATCTGAGTAATTCTTGACTCTATTCCTAGCTCTATACCTGGTGCTATGCTTATCCCTTTTTTTAGGGAAATTCCTAATGCAATACCTTCCGAAATTCCTATTTCAATGCTCATGCTATGTCTAGCTCTATACACAACACTATGGCTGGTGCAATTCCTACCACAATTCCTTCTGAAATTCCTGGCTATTTTCCTAACACAAATTTTGGTGTTAATGTTGGCACTATATCTAATGTTACGTCGACTGTTTTCCAAACACAATTCCTATCTCTAAACCTAGTGCAATTCCTAGAGCGGTTCCTTTTGAAATTTATGGTGTTATTCAAGGAACCATACCTAGCTCTATACCTGGCGTGATCTTGGATGTTTTATAGGATAAATTTATGGCTCTATAATTGGCACTACGTCAGATGTTTTTCCAGACGAAATTCATGGCGCTAACCTTGGCTGAATATATGGTTCCATGCTTGGTGTTATTTTTGACATTTTTTTGGAGGCTATTATGGGCATTATATGTGATGTTATTTTGGACGTTAATTGGGATGCTAAATGTCTCGCGTTATTCCAGGAGCTATACCTAGCTCTATACATGGCGCTATGTTGGATATTTTTAAGGTGCAATTCCTAGCTCTATACTTGGCACTGTGTCAGATGTTTTTCCTGGAGAAATTCATGACGCAATTCCTGGTGTTAACCCTAGATCAATATACGGTGCTATGCTTGGTTCTATTCTGTACGTTTTATGGGAGGTTATTATGGGCGTTATATGGGATTCTATTTTGGACGTTAATTGGGATTCTAATAGGGGCGCTAATTGGGACGCTAATTAGCATCTAAAATAGCACCGAATTTTAAAAAGGGATCCTGATAACACCATTAAAAGCGTCCACTTTGTCCAATAAATGATGAAAAAAATACTAAAAGTGATAGCAGATGCTAAAAAGGAAGCTAAAAGAGACGTTAATCATAGGGTTTTGTTGTATTGAGGAAATCACCTCCATTTATGTAATGAAGTTGGTCTCTAGATGATTAGGTAAGTCATGTCAATTTGAGTCTACAATAGTCGGCTATGACCAGGATCATACAAAATGAAGCATATAGTCCAATGACACTTGCAGGCAATTTAAAATTCTCACAACAAATGAAGACATCTATGAACATTCCAGTTAAAGACAGCTTACACTGCACAAAAATGAGATTGATGCCACATGATGACACAAAGAAGAACTGAATTGATTGAGCCCCCTAGAAGCACTTCTTGGATGGTGATTGTGGAAGTTGAAGGCAGAGAAATGGTGTAGAGAGAAGAGTCAAAAGACCTCCATTTTGAGCCATTGAAGATGAGTCCAGATAGATGTTAAAGGGTGAGGCTTCACCGACTGTTACCCGATTGAAAACAGATATTGAAGAATCACACATCCTAGTTGTTTGCTTCATGGATGAAACATAGTTTGTGGGTGGGGAATATCTTGAGGGGTGTCACATGCCCCAATTTTGTAAAATAATGTTAATTGTTTTGATTAGATTCCAAGAAATTATGTTAAAATTAATGCTAAGTTGAAATTGATGACTCAGCAGAGTCAAAAGATGTGGAATGTAATTCTGAATATTTTATTTTAAATAAATTAAAGTGGAGAGAACAGCTTGGGAGAGCTGTTAAAAAGAGTGTACCGGTCAAGTTGGTGGAAGGAACTAGGTGGAGGACAAAAAGGACAAGTGGAAACATCCTCAAACACTTCCTATGTTGCAGGTGGAAAATTCCCTACATTTGGGGTCATGATCCCCCAAGAAAGTGGGATCAGAGCAGGTGGCTCAATTAATGACAACTAACCAAAAAAGACCTAGGCAATCTTATTAAAAGTTCCCAATGTAAAGAGCTAGGCTGCTCATATTCCCGAAGAAGAATCATTCAGGAGGAATGCACTTCAAGGAATTCATTGGGAAAGGGAAACTGTAAGGAAGGTATTTTGAGGGGTAAACTGCAAAAACTTGATCTAAGATAGCTTTTCAGCGGAGAGATCTGACTGCTGTGTTCATAGTTGGTATTGAGTCTAAGGACTAGTACTTTGTTTATTGCTCCACCTAGTTCCAGCCAAGGAGACCAGAGCAGGCTCGGGGGTCCTGAGAAGTCGCTATTTGAGCGCTCTCCAGGAGTTGGTAGGGAGGAACGGCCTCCCATTGCTATTGTCATCCAGCTTTAAGAACATGTTCTACCATATTTATTTTCTGTATTATAGTTATATCTGTGTGTGAGCAAATGATTTATGTTATAGGTTTAAACTGTAGAGTGTAAAGTATTATAGCTTGCTGAAAGTTGAATCTGTTCTTGATGAAAAATAAATCCTACCTGTGTTTTTCCCCATCTGGAGTAATCCAGATCGTACTCTAGCACATGTAGTGTATTTAAAATAAATGAAATATGATGTAAATATAAAACAAAATGTTAGCTATGAATATTGAAATGATTTCTTTCATTAGACAATGTAATTACCAGAGGAAATTTTAGTCTGTTCAAAGAGTTGTGTTATTTCTAGACTGTATATGTAAAAAAAAATTATATCATTATACTAACCATAATATATTCTGGTATGCGAATCATTCATCTACACAGTATTTACTTCTGCATACGTTATTCTATATAGAAACAGAAAGAAAGGAAACTAGAATTTGACTGCTTATATTGCAGGTTAAATAAATAAAAAAATATTATCTTAGCTCTGTAGTTCATCTCTTTTCCAAAAAGGATAACTATTTTATTTACAACAACTTAAACTATAAGTGAGGCTAGAAAACCCTGATTAAATCCTTATGATAAAACTAATTGGTTTAAGAATGTTAGCTAGGTTTATTTTATTTATGTTTATAATGTTTTACTTATTTTACTTAACTGTACTTTTGCATTATCTAAAGTTACTAACCTGTTTCCTAAGGAAGGAATTAAGTTATTTGTTAATTACCCTCATTTTTCTTTTGTTTAAAAATTTCTAATGTCATGCTCTAGATAAGGTATTATTGTTA
>LPNX010752302.1:9629-20236 GCA_001517045.1 Pseudotsuga menziesii | reverse complement strand
TATATATATATATATATATATATCTTCTTACAAAACCCATAACTATTAGGCAAAGATACTCTAAAAAAATTGATAAGATGAAAAAAAAAACATATTTCCACAACCTCATTAATTTTAAAGAAACAATAATGCCACATAAATGTCCAAAACAAGTATGCAGCAAGTTCCCTATTTTATTTTTACACTATTACTATTTTGATTGGTGCACACTCTTCAAGATTATAACTCATAACTGATAGTAAAATTGGAATAACAGTACTTTTTTTAGAAATACAGTGTGTAATATAAACTGTTATTTACAATTAAAAAATATTTCATATATATATACAATAATAAAATATTCTTTATAATTATATATTTTAAATGTTTTTGATCATTATATAAATTATTTTAAGTAGATTGCATCATGATTTTGAGAGACTTTTAGATATTATTTTATATTTTGTTTTTCTTTGAAGAAATCAACAAGATTAACATCAGTGTAACAATGATTCATTTTATTGGTGTCTTATCTTGTTATGCTTAAATGCATCTTGAATAAGATTTAAAGTAGAAAAGCCACAAGTAAAGTGGTTTGTAAAGGCCAATAGATACAACCAACACTTTATTTTGTGAAGATGTATGGTTGTTAAATAAATAATAAACATTAAACTAATTACAAAATCATTATAATTATTTATTTGTGGCATAATATAAATATAAAATTAATTAATGCAAACATAAAAAAAAATACTATTTCATAATAAAAACACAAAACGAGTATTATTTCCATTTTCTTTAACCAATGCTTAGATTAAGCTTAGCTTATTTAAATCTTAAGGTTGTGAAAGAAAGGAGTAACAACTAGCACAACCACAAGTAAATTGGCCATAGGTGCAACCAACCACTTAGTTTTATGGAGATAGGAGGCTATTAAACAAATGTTTAAAAATTAAATTTAATATTAAAATAATATTAGTTTATTCTTTGGCCATTTATGATAAAATTATTAAAATAATATTAGTTTATTCTTTATTCATTTATGATATAACATAAATATTAAACTAATTTCTTTTTTTTCATTGGAAAAAACTAAATTTTAAACTAATTAATATAAACATAAACCAAATATTATTTAATGAACAAAAACAAATGATATAAAATTATTTTTTACCATTTTCTTTAACAACAACTTAGCTAAAGCTTATCTAAATCTTAATCAAGATACATTAAAAATAACAAGATAAGACACCATGAAATTAATGGTGGTTGTACACTCGTTACATTTGGGTTAATTTTGTTGATCCATTCAAGCATGTCTAAAATCATAGATTGTGGGCTTCCTTGAGCTGATCAACAATATTAACTAGAGTGTAACAAGTGTATAGGAGGGATTTATTTCATTGCCATTGTATCTTGTTATGCTTAAATGAATGTTGAGTAACAAATAAACCAGCATGAGCCACAAGTAAAGTAGATGGTGAAATTTGTGAAATGTGACCCTCAATATCTAAAGGCCTAAGACCTAACAAGCTTCAGTTAAGTGGTGGTTAAGGAAATGAGTAACAACTAGCACAACTACAAGTAAGGTGGCCAACGAACACAATAGTTGCAACCAACCACTTAATTTTGTATGAAATATATAGTCTTATATTAAAATAAAATTAGTTTATCCCTTATGAATTTATGGCATACCATAAATATTAAATTAATTAATATAAACATAAGCCAAATACTATTTAATCAAAAAAAACAAATACTGATATAATTTAAAAAAAAAAACAATTTGTTATTATTTTCTTTAAGAACAACTTAAAAGCTTATTTAAATTTTAAGTTAGATACATATAAGCATAAAAAGATACGAGAACCATGAAATAACTCTTTTAGGTACTTAATCTTGATGATAAGCTNTATTTTCTTTAAGAACAACTTAAAAGCTTATTTAAATTTTAAGTTAGATACATATAAGCATAAAAAGATACGAGAACCATGAAATAACTCTTTTAGGTACTCAAAAAGGTCCAAAATCTAAAATAACTTAAATATATAAATGCATATATACCTAACAATATTTTTTTATTTTTTTATAAATTAGTTTATTGTTTAATGTATAAATAGTATAATAATTTGGTAATTCTTTTAATTTGTTTAACCATAAATAATCTCCACAAAATTAAGTAACTTGTTATTACTTTATTTGTGACCGTGATAGTTAAATATGGCTATGCTAATTTATATATTCATTAAAAGCACTAATAAAAACAAGTTTATTTTATTTTAAAAGAAGTTAGGAGAAATGGAACTTCGATAATCATACAAAACTTTGATAACTAAAACAAGTATATGGCAGAAGAAGTTAATTTGATTGTGTAGTTGATTTTCTTTTTGACTGTGTGTGCTTGACCCAAGCAGCGATGTAATGTTATAAATATTTTTTTGTTTTAAAGGTGACTCGCCGCGTTCTCATCTATGGACGACCGCCTAACAATTTTGATTTGCTTCGAACCCAAGTAATTCAATCCACTCTGACAAAGAAAAATTGTATTAACTTGCGCACCATTCAAAGATGGAATTTGGTTGTGTAAATTGGTTTTACGGATAATTTCTGTGCCCTGTAACAAATCAATTTCTCACATGTTGCATTCACCCACTCATGTTAATTTGATACGAGCTTATCTTAGTCGGTTTCTAAACACCGAAAGTACTTGGATATAAC
The DNA here is from genome assembly GCA_001517045.1 of Pseudotsuga menziesii. Lineage (NCBI taxonomy): Eukaryota > Viridiplantae > Streptophyta > Pinopsida > Pinales > Pinaceae > Pseudotsuga > Pseudotsuga menziesii. The sequence goes on along the minus strand of LPNX010752302.1, from coordinate 17,539 downwards.
GCAAATTCAAAATCAGTAGCCCGCGGTCAGCCAATCAAAACGCGGAGAAGTATCTTTAATAATATTTTATGAGGCAAGGGAGAACTGTCGTCATCAGGGAATCGAATATCTCAACGGCTTGTTCTAAGAAAGAACCAGAGCTAACGTACTTCTTGCCTCCTATATAAAGTCTAAGAAGACATAATCGTTTATTGCGTTCAATCGTCCATTCTGCTTACTTGTGACGTCTTTCACTTTGTTTTGAATTTGTGAGTGTCTCTTTTTCTCAAGCTCTCTGCTCTGTTTTCAGGGTTTTCTTGTTAAGTAAGCAAATTGTTTGTTATCATCAGTAATTCGTATTTGAGATTTTATGGCGATGCGTGGGAAGTGGTTATCCAAAGTGATAAGTGGAGGCAGAGCAGATGGCCGCAAGAAAGAAGAGGAGATTAATCGACAGCAGAAACAAGCGAAGCCAATGAAGAAGCCACTGGAACATGCGGCTGTGGCTCAACCGGCTTCAGCAGCAGTAAGTAGTGGCAAGAAAGAATCAGAAGATACTTCTCAAGAAGATGTTGACAAGGCTGCAGAAGCTTTCATCAATGGGTTCCGCAGGGATTTGCAATTGCAGAGGACGCTTTCTGATTGTCGATACTATGTCTAATGGAAGCTTTTTCTATCGGGATCACTAGTTTTATTAAATATTACTTCTGTAATGATATACTAAGTTCAGTGCAGGTCCGGGGATAATAAAGTTTTGTATGTAAATTTTAATTCTAATGTAATTTACTAGAATGAATACAGCTTCCGAATTTTGATTACATGTACATGTCCCTGGCTTTTTTGTTTTCAATTTCTTAATCCGAATGCTGGATTACTTGCTCCGAATGTTGGATGTTGAGTGATTCAATGATTAGTAGGTCATTAAAAGATATGAAGAGATATTTAAGTAAGAATTATTACAACATTTAAACAATATTTTTTTATTAAATGAAAAACACCTCACAGTGGAATTCAATTTTTCAGAATTGGGTTGTACAATATTTCAGAAATTGAATTTTAAATTAAAACCTGAAATAACAAACAACAAACAGTCAGCCATTCCTTGGAACATACAAAAATTTGAGTTCATAGACTAAAAATGCGTATTCATGCTTCTGCAGCTCATATTCAACCTTTTAACATTTTAGGTTTTCCATTTTCAATATTCAGGTTATTGTTTTTATTTGGTTAAAAAACGATATATATAAACTATATTTACTTTTCACAAATTAATAATTATAAAAAATTATTCACGCATATTACTTATTATAAACATTTGCGGAGCTCAGTTAAAAACCCACTGAGCAGAGCACTCCCAAAAAAAAAACACTAACTAATCCAATATAAAGAAAAAGGGACCACGAAAAAGAAAAAGGGTGACTGAGCATAATAAAGCACTGTCTCGTTACCGTTACAATATAGTGAAGAAAAGGTGTCATTTCTTTCTTTCTGTGAAGAAACCTTCAAGTTATTTGGTGCCTTTAATTTTAGGAGTCTTCCGCCCTCCTTCCCAGTGATGCTTTCTGAATATAGAAAGTGAATAAAATACAATGGTCAATGCGAAGATCGTCCATTCGTTTTTTACTTTCCGATTTTTCTCACAACTGAGGAAAACTGTGGAACAAATCTCATAAAGTGCACTACATGTGATTGACATTCGTATCATTCAAAGATTCTATGGATATTGGAGAAAGAAAGGAATCCACCAGGATAAATTTTATGCCATTATTTAGGTCGCTATTTCCATAGGATAAGTGTTAAATCAAAAGATGAGTCTTAAAATCAAAGAAAATATATATGAAAAAAGAATGGTGGGTCATACAAAAACAACTATCGTATTCATGATAAAGGAAATTACTTTGTAGTATGTTGTTTATTAAAGAGATATCTTCAACATGTTACCATGCAAAAAACACTCCTATAAATATCGAACAAACATGTCCATTTTGTATCCAAAATCTTTTCGGAAAAAAACTACCCAATAAGTATCTATCCAATCCAATATATGTTTATGAAAATAAGTGAATATAGAACAAAGATGTCCATTTTGTATCCAAAATCTTTTCGAAAAAAAACTACCCAACAAACAAGTATCTATCCAATATATGTTTATGAAAATAAGTGATAAGAACACAAACATGAAGAATTAACACATGGTTGATAACTATACCTTTAAATTAAATCTATAAAATCCATATTAAAATTTACTATAATGAATATATTTTTAATATCCATATTAACATTTACTCTAATCATTATAATTTAAGAATATGATTGATAACTATATCTTTAAATCAAATCTTTAAAATTCATATCCAAATTTATTATAATTAATATAATTTAAACACAAATGAATTCAAACATTTTTATATTATGAGTTATTTATTTATTTTTGTAATGATTAGTTATCATTAATTAATATAACAATATAATTTAAACATGTGAATGAATTGACACGTTCTGATATTATGAATTAATTTATTTATTTTGTAATGACATATTATTTGGTATTATATAAAATATTTATTTAAAATTCAAATTTGAAAAATAAAAAAAATATTATGATTATAAATATTGTATTAAAATTAGGATGTTTCTATATTCTCTTATAATTTTTTTTTTCATTTAAAATTTAAATTATTATACATATTTTATTAGCAATTAATTTGTTTTTATTTTAAATTAAAATTATTACACATATTTTATTATACTAATGTGTAATAGAAAGTATGTTATATTTTTTTTGAAAGATTACAAATTTTATTATTAAAAGTAAAGTATATAAAATATATTTTTCTCTAAAGAATGAAATATTCTATTAAAATTAAAATTAAAATTTTTATTATATTTCATTTACTAAATATTGAGCTCTTAACTATGACCACAATACAACTAAATGGTTGGTTGCAGCCACTCGAATCAATATATTTTCAATATATGTGCATTGATGTATAATCATATGGTTCACTATCATTTATCCATTTTGAGTAGTCAAGCTACAATCAATATAATGATACACATTCAAAGTATATTTTCAATTGCACTTGAGGGTTTTTTCAATTCAAGACTAAGAGAATGGAACCCTAGGCTATGTTAATGTTTTTTTGGATCCCAAGAATTTAGTTCAAGGGTTTTTTCCATTCAAGAATAAGAGAATCGAACCATAGAATATGTTACTGGTTTTTTTTGGATCCCAAGAATAAAATATTCACTAAGCATGAGAATCATTTGCTATACCCCACTAGGTGGAGAATCATTGATATTCAAGACATATTCATGCATTTTACATAGAAAAAATGAAAGATACAAATAATCAAGATACAAATATTTAAGATAAAAATATTCAAGACATAAAAATGCAAGATAAAAATATTTAAGACATATTCAAGATCTTCATGAAAAATATTAAAAAAAAAATAAAAAAAAAATGAGAAATATAAATTACATATGGCCTAATGGTTAAGAGCATGTGTTTCCTCCCAGGAGATCACATGTTCAAGTCTAGAGGGAATTGTTACCCTTTTCTTTAAAAAAAACATAAAAGCTTATTTAAATCTTAATCTAGATACATATAATTTTGTATATGACAATATAAACTTGGAGGAAGTGTCTTCTTACAAATACCTAGGAATTGATATTTGTTACCCTTTTCTTTAAAAACAACTTAAAAGCTGATTTAAATCTTAATCTAGATACATATAATTTTGTATATGACATTAGCAACTTGGAGGAAGTGTCTTCTTACAAATACTTAGGAATTGATATTCATCACAAGCTCAACTCGAACTATAGCATTGAGAAAAGAAATAATGGAGGGTGGAAAGCTTATTTTGGTCTTCAAAATAATTTTAAAGCAGCAAACCTTGTGATGTGGGATAAAAAGAAGTTCCTCTTCGAAACTTTAGTCACTCCTGTTATCTTGTATGGTTGTGAAGTTTGGGGTTACAACATCTCTAGAGAATCCTAGAGGAAGATTGAGGAAATCCAAAAGAATTTTATAACGTATAACCTCAAAATTAAAAGCAATACACCATATCCTATTCTCCTTAAAGAAGTGGGCCTTCCCCCCATCAAAAGCCTAGCTATGACTAGGCTCTTGTTGTACAAACACAAAATCAATAACATGGGAGACCATAGGGTGTGTGCAAGAAGTTGAGGGACCTTTTAGATGCAATCTTACTTTTTAGGAACATGCTCACGTTACATAGAAAAAGAACGCGCTCCTCTTCCATAGCACTTGGAATAGTAAATCCGAGCCCGACATATCAGCAGACATGTAGGCCAGGTAACAATAACGCGCACGCGTTGAAGAACTCCAAAACGCGCTCATGTTTTGTAACTCTATAACGCGTGCGCGTTTTGTAAATCTAAAAACAAATAAAAAAACACACAGTCCCGACCCGAGAGTAATTTTCAACAAACAAGATTGCGAAAACGACGGCATGCCCGTGCCCTAGGACCTTGGAAGAGTTCCCATTCCTCGATTTGAAGATAAATCCTCCAGTGAATCATCATATTAACAGTTAACTCATTCACCCATAGCTTTTTTTTTCAATTAGATACTTAAATTACCATTTTTTATTTGTAAATGCAATAAAAACCATAAAAAATAAACAACCATCTCATAGCCAAAACACCAACCAACCAAAGATGATGATATGCCAATGCCTTTTCCAAGACTAAACACATAAATTGATCACATACAATTGACACAAATGTTTCTAGGCAATGCCATTGGAAGAAACCCTATTGACATGCATTATGTAGGAAGACTAAACTTTTTATTTTATTTTTCCCTCATAAAAAACAATTTAGATGCTATTCTATATCTAATCAAATGAAACTCTCTAGTACATGAAAAAAAATAGAATAGTCAATAACCCAAACAATTACATGACCAAAAGAGCCTACCCTTCAAGAGAAATTCACCAACAAACCAAATATTGCCTAAAAATCTACATCATATGCCATACATATGAATTAAGGCCTTTAAAATTACAAGCAAGCCAAAATTCCTAGAGATTGTGAAAACCATAACCATTAGAAAAAAAACCACTCTCACTAGAATCTAGGAAGCATAAACAAACATCTTTTCAATATGACTGGAAGCATAAACAAGCATCTTTTCAAAAAGTGATGAAAGAACTCGTACTCGCTATAGAACCATGGACAATTTCATAATGGCATTCCCTATTAATCTGCCCATATAGAAGAAATATGGAATTTTAAAACATTTATTACACACCTAAAAACTTGTGCCAACTGGGGAAATCGTGCCAAAGTCTGTTGTACACTGTACAACTTATATACACGTTGAACTAACCTCGAAATCCATGCCAAATTAGTCCCAAATAGAAATAGACATGTATGGCCCAACTTGGAAATAAGGTATAGCCTATATGGCCCCTGAAACCTCTCTTAAATGTTGTTGTACATACCAATTTTTGATGTTGTATGGACAATACCATAACTACCTCAATTTCCATTCCTAGGCTATTGGAAACTTTCTCTTCCTTGATTTCTTGCAATGGATGTCTTGGGAAGTGCGCTCTCCTTCCCTCCTTTGGATTTGCGCCCTCTTTTCTCTTGCTACAGTACTCTTCCTCACTCTTTTTTTCTTCGGCTCCAAAATATCTCTCATTCATAATGTGCCTCTTCCTCTCCTTAGATATCCCTTTATAATTCATTAATGACAAAATCCCTAACCCTTCATCTTCAAGAGTCAAGATTAGATATTAACCTCACAAGATCGGCAATTGTGACTTATTCTCTTATTGGGGTCACTTAAATCACTTAAGTTCCTCAACATTATAAAACTCGCTTTTGTGATTAAATATAAAGGGTAACATTATATAATCACTTTATAAAGTGTTCACCAAGAGAGTGTCGCTCGGACAATTCCACATACTAGACACCACCAATGCAGAAGTACATATCCAAGATACCCCAAAAGATAACGGTCCCTCTTAGTGCAGAGGTTACTCCTGGTACATCCATCAAGATATGTCTCCAATCTCATCATGCCATCGATTGTTGTAATTTATCCCTATGAAATTGAAATCTTTCATGCTAGTTTCCCTAGATTATGTGACAAAGGCTTGCCTACAACCCATTCGCCTAGGAGACTCCTCTCTCTCCTACGCATGCAACTATGTCAAATTATACCCACTAACTCTCCTAAAAGTACGAAAGGAAATCTCTTGACCGAATGTCTTGGATATTGGTCTTGACACTAAATCTAATATCCCTTAAGACCTACCCACAGGTTTTCCTAGAAATCTTTCCAACTTCCCCCTTTTAACACTAAGCACCACTATTATGTCTTGGGTATCCCCCTATGACAATATAAGCACATGGTTTGCCCAGAACANGTTTTCCTAGAAATCTTTCCAACTTCCCCCTTTTAACACTAAGCACCACTATTATGTCTTGGGTATCCCCCTATGACAATATAAGCACATGGTTTGCCCAGAAGATGTCTTTATGCCATGCATCTTCCAAATTTGTCACTGAGATAAAATGTACCTTCTACTCTGAACCAAACAACACCTTTCCCACCTCGAGCAATCATTTTGACTCTGTTGGAATCTCCACACATCCAACCACCTTCAGTGCATGCACGGTGTTGACCCCACAATCTGCATGCTAGTCTGAGTCTATCTCTGAAACATTAAGGAACACTGACCTCATTCCCGTCATATGGAGAGATGAATCACTATTCAGAATGCATGCCCCAATATCCTCATACACTGCACGTTTACATCCTGAAAGACAAGTAGAAAATGAACACTCCTCAAAATTCTCTACAAAGTCATCAATCTTAGCTGATGAACCCCGCATGTACATAACATGACCTACATGATACATATCAAGTAATCATCAAGGATCATCATAATACACATCATATGCTCTACATATATACACATAGGAGACCATCATAAGCTTGAAATTGTACTCATACAATGCCCATTGACACATATCATCGGGGTTTTCTCCTGTCGAACTCTGGACTATACTAGCTCTGGAATATCCATAATCATGCTCTAAGAAAGATTGTCCTTGATCAAGCAACATCATAATAGCCTCCAAGGCATGTCCCAAACAATGAACAATTCCTCCTTTCGTGCCAAAATCCAAACCTTAAACGAAAGACAAACCTCTCCACAAAATTCAAATCATCTTTCTAAGTTAGCGCAACCATCTTTCTGAGCCAGAACAAGTTATATCCAATTCTTACTTACTCATTAACTGAATGTTGTCACAAGTTGAATGAAACTTACGTTTTAATTGTGAAATGTTTAATCTTAAGTTTAAATAAATATATGTAAGTGAATTTGTCATTAAATTGCTAACTTGAGTTTGATTTAATACATTTTCAATTTTGAAGAGACCTCATTATATGCCATGTATATGTTTCTAATGATTTGCGTATTGATGTTTTTTTTGCAGTTGCTGCAATGGATCCGAATGCCATGATTCTGATTGAGCTTGCCCGCTTAAGGGGCATCAGTGCTTCTTTTCGTGGCGGCGATGAGATTCATCGCTCGCTTGCATCCACCATGGATGCTATTGTTGACACTATTTTGCAGTCAACTAATATACTATATGATATCACATCATATAGAGAGAGGAAAAGAAGAGAACAAGAGGATGAATTGGATTATGTGGCAATAAGAAGGTTAAAAATAACAAAGGAGCAATTTTTTGCATTATTCAGGGATCCTCGGACTGGAGAAATCCCAAATGCAAACCGGCCACATATATCCATTGAGTGGTGCACATTCCAACCATTTATCGATAACTGGATGGATAGATGGTATATGGTATTTGATTCACCACCGCATAACAATAGGGAAATGCCCCTGTATTTCCTTCGAAAGTTGTATGCAGAG